>CAUYPO010086913.1:0-28799 GCA_963574435.1 Cheirogaleus major
CAATCTTAGGAAATCAGGGCATCACTCTCTCTGGCTGCTTCCTGCTGAAATTGGGTATGGTTGGGGTATGAAGAACAAACATGTTGGGCCTATAACCAAAACATTTTAATACATGTCGCTGAGTTGCCACTCTCCCCACCACGATCATAAAGTATATCAAAAGAAATATCCAACCCTGCCTGTCATTCCTCTCAGGAAATATTGGCCCAGTGTTCCTGAGATGGAATCTCCATCCTCAAATTTCCCTAGTCATTTATGAAAACAGTTTTAGGTAGTTGATCCAACATTGAGATAGGTTAGCAGAAGAGTCAATAGTTTGAAAGATCTTAGCTAAAGAATTGTCTTGCCAAGCAAATGAAAACCCCCAAAGGGCAAGCTGGACGTACAGGGTATATGTTTTTAGATGGCCCAGGGAAGTAGGGCTTGTGCCTCAATTACCCTTTGACCAGTAACTACAGCATACCTGCTTTGTATTGTCCCTGTTTTGGAATATTACTTCTGTGACAAAGAGCTCCTCATGTGGGTCAGACGGAGGCTGATCAGTCAAATCCTGGAGACTAGAATACACTTGATCAATAATCTGAATGCAATTATAGAGTGTAGAATGGTTAATGAGAGTCTGTAGGCAGTAAGGTGGTTGAATTTAAGATAGACAACAGCTTTTGAGTACATTAGGATTATCTAAGAATAAAGCCTTGTGTTTACCCATTTGACTACTTGCCAGTAAGTAGAAGCTTCCCTTTAGTTCTAATAGGGGTGAATGGTGTGACCAATCACCAGTTGTCTAAGGATAATTTTTTCACCATTCTGTAAAATATCATAAGCAGCAGCTACTGCTCTCAGACAAGTGGGGCATCTTTTTATTGCTACATTAAAATTTTCAGAGATAAAATGTTCAAGTTTCTGTCAATACCCTGAGTCCAATTCCTTGCCTGTCTTGAATGAACAAATTAAAAGTCAACAGTCATTAATTTTTAATAGTCAAGCTTATCTAAGTCCAAGAGGTCCAAGGAAAGTCTTGTGCCATTTCTGGGTTACAGTTTTTTTTTTTATTTTTGACTGAAAGAATGGGGGTATAATAAGGTATATTTGACCTTCCCTCTCTTCATGGTCAAGAATTCAATTTTAAGTTTTTATTTACTTGGAATCCCCTTGGCCAAGAGGGGCTATATTCAGTTGGTGGGGGAGGTACCTAGGATTGTATTTTAGTTTACATTTTCAACTTCTGGCCAAGATTTTCCAGAGAAAGCATCAGTGGCCAAACTTTTATTTTGTCCCATTGTTGCTGTAGTGGTGTGGCTACCTCCCTGGTTCCATCCTGTCCTTCAGTGGGACCCTGTGGCCAAAGGACCTAAATTCAAAAGACTTATAGTCAATTAAATGTTCCAGGCCAGATGGGAATGGAGGTGGACAAGAATTTATCAAACTTTAAAACCCTCTAAGCAACATAAGATAAAAAGTTAAATGCCAATAGCAAGGTTATAAAATTAACTTATTTATAACCATTCAGATACTGTCAGACTTCTAGGAATTGATGGTACAAAACATAAACATTTGTTCAAACCATTTGCACTAAGGATTTAGAGACTCTTGTATCAGAATGCACAAACAACATTCTAAACACAAGGGTTGTAAGTTCTGCCTAGTTCTGACAATGATAGGAAAATTTAAGCTTACAAGTAGCTAAACATTCAAATTATCTGAATTTTGTGGACATTTGTCAAAGATGTTAAAAGGCTCAAAACATGTGATCAAATTAGAATTGCAGATTAGTGTAAAATAACACCAATTCACTTAACCAAGAATGAGAATCAGAAGATTTTAAATGTGATACAGAGAAAATAATTTTAACTTTTTAAAGCTTAGTTTTCCCAAGTAATCGAAAACCTAATAAAGATAATATAGGAATTATTTTGATAAAACATAAAATCTGTTTTTTCTTAGACCAGTTGCCAAAAGGTAAAGGAAAACCTTCTTTAGTGCACTTGTTTATTCTTTTGGGAAAACTGTTTAGACAACTTGGAACTGAAAGCTCATGAAAAGGGTACCAGAGTTTATCAGTCATAACAAAACTGTGTCCAGGGTCATGAGTGAACATTATATTATAAAGGAAATGAAAAACTAGAAAACTAATACCTTGAGAAGAAATACACATCTCTCAGTAACAGCACAGGAAGATTTTTAACCATGTTGAACAATTCAGCTAGAAGCTAAGAAAAACATTGCTTTTCAGACATTTCAGCCTCCGACCTTAATAGCAGACTTAGAAAGAGAGGGGAAAAAAAGTTACAGGAGCCTATGAAAAGGTTGAAGAAGAGAGTTATCATCTCAGGCCTTCTCAAGGGATGAGAAAGCTCAAAGCAGTAAGACAGCAAAAATTGAACTTCCGAAATATAAATCTGAGAAATTTCAAAGGAACCAGGATATAGAAGACTTCTTGAAATTTTGTTACGTTTATTTTAATATCTCATTTACTCTTGCCTAATTTATTTTAGGAGTTTACTTAACCATTTTGATAGCCTGTGAATATTAAATATACAACCAATGTGATTAATTGTGCCCTCAACAAAGTCATTTAATGTCTAAACAAATTTAATATCTAAGCATATTTTTATAAACAAAATTGGGAGAAATAAGAAGGAAATGAATTTTAAAACATGGACCTAGACACAATCACAAAATAAAATTTAAACTGTTACTTTTAAACTAAAAAAAGTCTGCCAAAATAACATAAAAAACATAAGTATTCTAGTAAGACATCCTATACTGAATAATGTTACATCTTTAAGTTATGTAAATACAGTAGAAGTTTTAAAACATATTCTGCTTAAAGCTGTTAGCTAATTTGATCTTTCTAAAATGCCAATATCCCAAAATAAAGTTTATTGACATGACATCATGTGACTATAGATCAAATAAAGCTCATCAATCTTTAGCATTTCAAATAATGATACAAAGTTATAACTTTTTCATATAAGCATCATGAACAAGACATTTTAAAAATAATCTAAATGGTCTGAAGACATTTTTATACTTCAGTGCAAATTCAATGACATGTAATACTTCCAAAAGTAAGATTGTTTTGACATTCTCTTTGAATTCTAAGAATAACCATTTTGTTCATTTGGAAATAAATTACTATACAAAAATTAACAGTTCAAAGATTCTTTTTAAAATTTTTCTACCTCTCTCTCTTAAAGATATGGCTAAAATAATACTGTCCAGGGTTAAAATTCTATATAGTAGTTGATAATCATAACACTCTGAGCTACACAGAGTTTGTTTTTTTAGAAAAATTAGCCCTCACATTCAGGATTTCAGATTCATTTTTATTGAGAATAGTTAATATTAGCACAGTAGTTAATACCACAAACCACAAATCCAGAGGGCTTAGACTAGAATCCCAGCTCTGCTATTTATTAGGTAGTTGGACTTGATCATGTAACTTAACATCTGTGTGCCTTGGTTTCCTTATCTATAAAGTGACTAATTAGTATAGACCTCACAGGCTTATGCTGAGGATAAAATTAATCCATGTGAATCATTCAGAAGGATCCCTTTCCCTATCATGTTGTGTATGTCAATGTTATCTATTGCTATAAACTGTTCAATTCAACTTTTCTGAAATATTCACTTATTTTTCAGGTTTTTAAAATATTGCTTTACACATTAGGCTATTGATTTACATCATTTAACCAGCCAACTTTTATTAAGTTCATCTTTTCAAAATAACCTAAATTGATAATGATATGAGAAAGGAAATTTGAGCTCTCTTCTGCTGTATTAATGGTGTGCAATGAAATATATATGTTAATTTTGGAGCAATTTATTTAAAGTTCCATGAAGGTGAGAATAATGTTTAAAAAAATAAAACAAAACCAAAAACTATTTGAGCATTTGTTTGCCAAACCCTGTGTTAAGAGCTTTGCAAGTATTTAATACTTGCAATAAATTTATAGTTACTAAACTGAGTTAATGAGACACAGGAACAGCTCAGTTAATGCATCAAGGTTAGTAAATTGTAGCATCTCAAGTTCAGAAATCGGAAAGAATTGGGATTTGAATATAAGCAGTTGGATTCAAGGACTTATCTTGCAGAGGACCTGCAGACTTAGCAAATATGATAAGGAATGCTGTCCTATTTATGGAGACAGAGATATGATAGAGAGAACAGAAGTTCCTACACAGGAAAATCCCATGTGTTTTTCTAGAAACATAATTGATATAAATAGACATATAAAAGACTGAGTTTGGAATAATTTTTTATTTGAATTCATGTGCTGATATTTATTATCTTAAGATAGTTTGTACATGACTTAACATCTCAAAATTTCGGTTTCAGTTCTTGTAAAATAAGAAAAGTAATTTCTCTATCAAAAGGCTGTTTTATGAATTAAATAATGTAAAACACAAAGTTGATCATGGTGTCTATTACATAAGAAGTACTTTGTATATGATTAGCTATTAATAGTTATTTTTGTTGTTATTGCTATTTGCATAGCAATTATTATAATTTTTATTAAGTTAAAAAAGCTTATTTTTACATATAAAAGCATAAAATGACTTAGGTGTGATGACTGAAGGAATAAAAGGGAAATAAAAGATCTCTGCAAATGATTGAGCTCCTCTTTTACAGTATAATAATAAAAGAAATTTGAGTCATACAGAGACTTAAGTTTTATCCTTGTCTTCTTTCTCATTGTAGTCTTCTACCTTTGATCCTTACTCTTTTAAGTTCTCTTGAATCTCCTAATGTACTTCTTAAAATTTTTCAGTCATTGTTTTGGTTTTCTGTTATATAACTTTTCACAAGTGTTGATGTGATCATTTTTTGTACCGTTAAAGCCACTCTTGACTTTTCTAGTCCCTGTGCCATATTATAATGGATCATCTTTTAACCAAAAATTTTTCCTATGCCACTAAACCCAAGTACCACCATGAGTATGTGATCTCTACTTACAACATAATTTCACACCGTGTCATATCATGTCACAACACATTATATTATGATATGATGTGACAAGATACAGCACAGCATAACATAAAACATAACAATTGTTATGATGTTTTCACCATTCTAAACTCATTTCTCACCAATACCTGCTTAGGAAGTACCTATTACCTTCTATGCAAATACTTTTTATTTTTTCTTCCCTGTTTTTGTCTTACCATTATTACTATCCCATACCTATATTCTCATTACACCACAAGCTTTTTGAGGACAAGAAGTGCATCTTGTTTAGTATGGATATCCTGCATCGAACACAGTGTTTGTTTACTAAACATGCAATTTATATTTGTTGAACATAGAAATAAATATGTAAATGTAAATATATTTATTCAACAAATAATATGAATCTGTTATTTACATAGGCATATATGGAAAAAGCACATTGTTTCCTGCTCCAAAATTAATTTTTTAATGTCTCAACGATAAGACAATAAAGTATTATAAAAATTACCTGAATTTTAGTGGGTCATGTCAAACTTCATTGTGATATATTATCTTTTAGGTAACATTAGATCCAGTTTGCTAAAAATATTTTACTTTGTTCATAAGCACAAATTGCCTATCCTTCTCTCTCTTTCTCTATGTGTGTATGGGGGGGTATATATATGTCTATACACATAGATACAGATATAGATATATGCATAAAAAAACTAAGTTACTGTGGCCATATGTGTGATTATAAATAATGACTTGTTTATTTGTGTGTTGAACTTTGATTAAAAATTCTTTATTTCTTCAATTTTTTTTTTTATTTCAGGAAATTATGGGTGTACAAACATTTTGGTTACAGGTTATGACGTTGCCACATCCCAACCATGATTTGAGACATGCCTTTTGACCCCTTAAAATGCTCATCACATCCATTAGTTGTGAGTTTACCCATGCCCAAACTCCCTACCTCCAAAGAATATTACTACTGTGTGAGCACCTTTGTGTTGATCAGTCGGTGCCAGTTTGATAGCAATCCATGTGGTGCCTATCCTTCCATTCTTGTGATATACCTCACTTCAGAGGATAGGCTCAAGCTCTATCCAGGAAAATATAAGAGGTGCTAGATCACCATCAATTCTTATAATTGAGTAGAATTCCATTGTATGCATATACCATATTTTATTAATGCAATCATGGATTGATGGACACTTCGGTTGTTTCCACATCCTTGCCATAGTGAATTGTGCTGCCATAAACATTCATGCAGATGTCTTTATTATAGAATGACTTTTGTTCCTTTGGGTAGTTGCCTAATAGTTGTATTGCTGGATCAAATGATAGTTCCAGTTGTAGCTCCTTGAGGTATCCCCAAATTCCTTTCAACACAAGTTGCACTACTGTGCAGTCCCACCAGCAATGTAAGAGTGTTTCTATCTCTTCACATCCTTTCCAGCATTTGTTGCTTTGGGATTTTTTGATAAAGGCCAATCATACTGGAGTTAGGTGATATCTCATTGTGGTTTTGATTTGCATATCCCTAATAATTAGAGGTGTTGAACATTTTTTTATATTTTACTGGCCATTCTGTCTTCTTTTGAAAAGTTTCTGTTCATGTCCTTTGCCCATTTGTTGAGGGGTTGTTTCATTTTTTCTTGTTAATCTTTTTGGGTTCTAGATAGATTCTTTTTATCAGCCCTTTATTGGATGAGTAGAGAACAAATATTTTCTCCCATTCTGTAGGTTGTCTATTTGCTCTAATGATAGTTTCTCTGGCTGTACAAAAGCTTTTTAATTCAATCAGGTGCGATTTATTTACTATTGTAGTTGCTGTGATTGCTCTTGGGGTCTTCTTCACAAATTCTTTTCATAGGCCAGTGTCTGAAAGAGTCTTCTCTACATTTTCTTTTAGGATTCTTAAGGTTTCATGCCTTAGGTTTAAGTCTGTTATCCATCCAGAATTGATTTTTGTCAAAGGTGAGAGGTAGGGATCCAGTTTCAATCTTCTGCATGTAGCTATCCATTTTTCCCACCACCATTTATTGAAAAGGTGTTCTCTTCATCATTGTATATTTTTGTCTGCTTTGTCAAAGATTAGGTGACAATATGTGGATGGTTTCACCTCTGGATTCTCAGTCCTGTTCCAAAGGTCTATGTCTCTGTTCTTGTGCTATTACCATGCTGTTTTAGTTACAATAGCCTTGTAGTAAAGCTTGAAGTCTGGTAGACTGATACCTCTCAGTTTTTTCTTTTTGCTTAAGATTGCTTTGGCTATAGGAGGTCTTGTCTGGTTCCATACAAAGTGAATAATTATTTTTTCTAAATCTGTAAAGAGTGATGCTGGTACTGTGATAGAGATTGCAATAATTCCATTGATCACTTTACATATTATGGATAATTTAACAATGTTGATTCTACCAATCCATGAGCAAGGTAGATTTTTCCATCTGTTTAAATCTTGTACAATTTCTTTTCTTAGTTTTTTGTTGTTCTTCCTGTATATGTGTCTCTCCTCTTTTATTAAATATATATAGAGAGATTTGATTTTCTTTGAGGATATTTTAAAAGATCTGCATTTTTATGTGAATTTTGGCTTGACTGTTATTGGCATATAAGAATGCTTTTGATTTGTGTGCATTGATTTTATATCCAGAGACATTACTGAATTCATTTATCAATTCCAGGAGGCTCTTGGTTGAATCCTTGGGGTTTTCTAGATAAAATATCATATCATCAGCAACAAGTGAGAGTTTCATATCTTCTGCTCTTATTTCAATGTCCTTAATTCCCCTCTCTTGTCTAATTGGTCTAGCAAGGACTTCCAGCACTATGTTGAATAAAAGTGGGGATAGTGGGCATCCTTGTCTCATTCCAGATCTAAGTGGGAATGGTTTCAATTTTCTCCCATTCAAAATAGTATTGGCTGTGGGTTTATTGTATATGGCTTTGACAATTTTAAGGCATGTCCCATCTATGCCTATTTTGCTAAGAGTTTTTACCATAAAGGGGTGCTTCTTTTGTCAAATGCTTTCTTTGCATCAATTGAGGGAATCGTATGGTCTTGTTCTTGCTTTTATTTATGAGGTAAATTGCATTTATAGAGATTTACATATGTTGAACCATCCTTGCATCTCAGGTATAAAGCCCACCTGTTCATAGTGGGCTATTTTTTTGATATGCTGTTGGGTTTAATTTGCTAAAATGTTGTTTAGGATTTTTGCATCAATATTGATGGGGGATATTGGCTTGTAGTTTTCTTTTTCTGTTGTGTCCTTTCCTGGTTTTGATATCAAGATTATGTTGGATTCATAGAATGAGTTAGGGAAGATGCCATCTTTCTCAATGTTGTGGAATAATTTCTGTATTATAGGAATGGGTTCTTCTTTGAATGTTTGGTAGAACTCAGAAGTGTAGCTATCTGGTCCGGGACTGTTCCTTTCTGGAAGGCTTTTAATTACTGCTCTGATTTCTGTGCTCAGTATTGGTCTGCTCAGGAATTCTACTTCCTCCTGGGTGAACTTAAGGAGGTTGTGTGTTTCCAGGAAATTTCCTCCATATTATGTAGTGTTTGGGCATATAGGTTTTTATAGTATTCAAAGATCATATTTTGTATTTCCATGGTGTTTGTCGTGACCTCTCCTTTTCATTTTTAATTGAATTTGTTAGAGTCTTTCCCCTTCAAATTCCTGTCAATCTGGCAAGGGGGCTGTCAATTTTGTTTATCTTTTCAAAAAACCAGCTTTAGGTTTTGTTGATCTTCTGTATAGTTCTTTTGTTCTCAGTTTCATTTAGTTCTGTTTTGATCTTAGTTATTTCTTTTCTTCTGTTTGATTTGGAGTTGATTTGCTCTTGCTTTTCCAATTCCTTGAGACTGTTTGTTAGATTGTTGATATTTGATCTTGTTTTTGGATGTGATCATTTAATGCTATTAGTTTTCCTCTCAGGAATTCTTTTGCTGAGTAACACAGATTTTGATAACTTTTGTCCCCATTATCATTGAGTTCGAAGAATGTTTTGATTTCTCTCTTTATTTCCTCCTTTACCCAATAGATATTGAAAAATAAATTGTTTAATTTCTGTAATTTTGTGAGGTGGTGAGTATTTCTGTTGGAATTGGACTCTAATTTTACACCACTATGATCTGAGCAGATACACGGTATTATTTCTATATTTTTCCATTTGTTGAGGTCTGACTTTTGGCCTAAGATGTGATCAATTTTGGAAAAAGTTCCATGAGCTGATGAGAAGAATGTATATTTGGCTTTATTTCCATGGAATGCTCTTTAGAGGTCTGTCAGACCCTTTTTGTTCTATAGCTCTGTTTAAGTCCATTATTTCTCTGCTTATTTTCTGATTAGAAGAAGCTTTCACCTCACTGCTCAGAGGATTGCTTCTTTCACGTTTATTTTGGTCAGCCTAATAACTATGTGCCATGGTGATTGCCTTTTCTCATTGAGTCTCCCAGGAGTTCTGTGTGTTTCTTGTATCTGGATGTCTAGATTTCTGACCAGGCCAGGCACATTTTCCTTCAGTATTCCATGAAATAAGTTTTCCAGTTCTTGTGTGTTTTCTTCTTCTCACTCAGGAATTGCAGTGATTTTATATTTGGCTTCTTTACATAATCCCACATTTCTTGTATGTTTTGATCTTGTCTTTTGTTTCTTTGTTCTTTTTCTTCATCCAATTTGTTTAGCAGGTAGGCAACTTTAGAACTTATCTTTATGTTCTGAGATTCTTTCCTCCGTATGATCCATTCTGTTCTTGAGACTTTCCACTGTGTTTAGAAGCTTCTTTAAAGCCTCCTTCCTTTCCAAGATTCATGTTTGCTTTTTCTGTATTTCAATATTTTTAGAGAATTTTTTATTTATTTCTTGTATCATTCTTGTGCTTTCTTTATGTTGAGTTTCTATTTTATCTTCAATTCCATTGAGTTTTCTTACAATTAATATTCAGAATTCTTCCTCTGTCACTTTAATTGTATCATGCATGTTGTTATCTATGGATGGAGATCAAATATTTTCTTTTGGTGGTGACTTTTCTCTATGTTCCTTCATATTTCCAGTGTTCTTTTGATGATTCTTTCTCATCAGGCTACTTTGTCAATAACTGGGGGTCCTGGGTCTGGGTTATGCCTTTAACTCCAGATCCCGAAAGGTATGTTCCTTGACAGTGCTGAGGAGATGCTCTCTGGTCCTGTATTGCCTTAGAGGGGGTTTAAACTATTAGGTTGTCTCTGACCTGTTGTCTTCACCTTTTGCCAAAAACAATTAGTGAGTTTGGACCCCTTGCTTAGTCTCCCAGGTGGTGAATCTTTCCTGTGTGAGTGACTCCACTACACTCTGCTGGTTTGAGAAAGAAAGCACTGCTTTGGGCCATGGAGTTAACCTCTCTTTTGTTGCTTGTAGCTTGCATGGAGGAGTCAATTATTAAGGTAATCGAATGCCTTTGTTTTGGGCTCTAAACCCCCAAACAGGGTATACCAGCACCCTAATCTTTGGGAAATGGCTTGTCATTCCCAAGGATTACTTGAGCCCTGTTTCCGCTTTATGAAGGGTAAGTAGAGCAACAGGTGCCTGCAAGCCTAAGAGGATCTACTTCTGTAGTTGCTTGATATGCTGCTAGGGGAGAGCTGCTAATATATTATTTAGGGTTCTTTTGCCACACTTGCAAGGGAGCCCCAGGTGGAGAGTGTCAATTGGTGCAATTGCTGAAGACACTGGTCAGGGTTTTCCTTCCCGGACCACAAGCCCCAAAGCTGGCAGTGGCTGGGACACCAAGCTCGAGCCCTAGTGTTATGTTCTTATCAGATGATCATGACCAACCCACTTGTCCAATTAAACAGTCTGTCCCCTTATGCTTAGTTTCAAGGTTCCACAGATTCACCCCAGTCACACTAAGAAAATGACTTTTCTCCTTTCTCCCTAACTCCAAATGTGTAGGCTGCCCCACAGGGCTGGGAAAGGGGTGTTGCCTAAGACCCCCATGTGTTCCAGTTCAGAAAACCTCTTCTCTTGTTTCTCTCCTCCTCCAGTGGTGGGGTCTGCCCTGCCATAGGAGAAGTCAAGCAAGTCTAGCCGCAGAACTGGTGGAGAGGCATTGCCAGAAGCCACTGCATGGAAAAAGGCTTCTCTCTTTACTCTGCCCCTCCAAGGGCAGGGTTAGTCAGGTGGGACTTAAGTACAAGTAGCCTGGTGGGGTGGTGGGGAAGCACTGCCCCGGACGATCATGAGTCTCAGCCAGGAAAGTGACTTCTTTCATTTCTCCACCTCTCCAAAGATAAGACTTTGGTCAGCCTGAGGTAGAAACAGCCCAGCTAGAACAAAAGCTCTTCTGAGGCTGCAGCCACCCAGAAAGTGGCCTCTCTCGCCACTCCACCGCTCCAAGGGCAGAGCTCGGTAGGTGTGAGGTAGAAGCAGTTGGCAGCAAGTTCCTCTGAGCCCGGGGCTGTGGGACAACTCAGCCTGGAAAGGGGCTTCTCTGGTTACTCTGCTCCTCAAAGGGAAGAGCCTGGTCAGCATGAGGTAGGAGTGGCCTGGCAGGAAGCTCCTCCAAGGCCATGGCTGTAGGACCACTCAGCCTGGAAAGTGGCCTCTCTCCTTACTCTGCCCCTTCAAGGGCAGAATTTGGTAGGCGCTAGGTAGAAGCAGCCGAGCAGGGGGACAAGCTCCTCCAAGCTGTGGAGAAACTCAGCAGGGAAAGTGGCTTCTTTCATTACTTCTTCCCTTCGAGGGCAGAGTTTGATCTGCCGGTTAAAAGGCAAGCGGCTGGGGGCGGATTGTTCAGAAAGTGGCCTCTCTCCTTACTCCCCTCCTCCAAGGTAAGGTCTTGCTCTGCCGGGCAGTGGCAGTGGCCCCTCCTGAGTCCATTGCCTGGGCCTGCCCTGCTGGGATGGAGAATGGGTGGTGCCCAGTTCAGCAACATGCCACAGAGTTTCTAGGCTATGGACCCCCCAAAATGACAGCCGCCCACCCACAGAGAGCCAGCACTGGAGGTGACTATTCATGGGGTAGCGGGTGCTGGACCTGGCGGGCTGTCTCAATGAGCCACCTGGCCGTCCCCTTCACTTCCCTGATGCACAGACTCGTGCCTGCCCAGTAGAGAGTCCCACAAAGTCTATCCCACCCTGTGCCAACCAAATCTTTGGCGGTTTCCAGGGGCAGAGCCTCTCTTTTGGCTTTCACCTCCCTCTGGCGAGCGCCAGAGGTGAGAAGCCTCTCTCCAAACTCCGTCTTGCAGATCTGGGAAGTGTCTGCTCAGACCTGACCCTCCCCCGCCCAGTGCAGACCCAGCACCAAGCACTGCAGAGTTCAACATGTCCCCAGACTTTGCCTTTTCTCCATACTGCCCATCAGCCTATGCCTCAACCTCACACTGACTTTAGGCGCTTCTCTGCCTGAGTGGATGTGGAGGTTTGTGCAGGAAGAGTCGTCCTCCTGGGGGTCAGAACACACTGCCCCAGCTGGCCAGCGGGCGCACTGTCCCAGGCTATGTTCCCTATTGTGTATCTTGCACTCTCTGAACTTAATGGTTGATTCTCCAATTCACCTTTTTTTGTTGTTGTTCCAGCGCTGCTTGTTCTGCACTGCTTCTCTGCAGTTTCACGATGCTGTTCCTGTGGGAAAGCGATCCACTTGTGTGTAGGTGTCCGTGTTCTTCACCTCCCACTCTGGGAGCAGAGAGCAAGGAGGTCGTCACTAATCCGCCATTTTTTCTCCTATTTCTTCAATATTTGATGGACATTCTTAGTGAGTATAGGCTTCTAGATTGGTCATTAAAGACTTAAGAAATGTAATTGCAATTTTATGTTTTTCATAATTATTTTAGGAAAGTCTTCTCCAAGTTTTACTTAGTTCCATTCAGAATTATTTATTTCCATTTTGTTTCACTGTTTTTAGTTTTTATTTGATTATGGCTAATTTTCTTATCACACACTTGAGAGTGATTTTTATTGCTATTTATATATATTTCATAGATTTCTCTAAACCTATAGCTGTTTTTTTCTGACAGTCTTGGGCACAATCTCTTAAAATGTGCCTCTCTCACTATCTGTTCTGCTTCTAATGAATTCCAAACTTTAACAAAGTGTACTTAAGGCCTTCTCGCTATTTATACTTATATTCTTTTCATTTACAGTTTGTGTGCTTCAGCCCAGTCATTTTCTATTGCCTTATCTTTCATTCCACTAATCTCTTTTGTCATTTCTAATTTGCTGTTACACCTATTTATTTATTTATTTTTAATCCTAATTGGTGATTTTTTTCTAGTTTTAGATTTCCATCTGATTATTTTTATAAATTCACAGTCATACAAGAAATTTTTGTCTTAGCATCTTTAGTAAGCTAAAAATAATGGCTCCCTAAAGGTACCCAAGTCCTAATCTGTGGAACCTGTGACTATATTATCTTACATGGTTAAAGGGACTTTGTAGATGGTATTAAGTTAAGGCTCCTCATGGATGAGGATTATTCTGGATGGGCACAGTGAAATCACAAGAATCCTTATAAGAGGGAAGCAGGAGATCAGAGAGGAGGAGCCAGTATCAAATGGCAGCAGAGATTGGAATGATGTGGTCACAAACGAATGAATGCCAACAGCTTTTAGAGGCTGAAAAAGGCAAAGAAAAGGTTCTCTCCTGAAACCTTGAGAAGGAGCAGCCTGGCTGACATTTTGATTTCAGTTTCATAGGAAGCATTTGGACTTCTGATCACCAGAAATGTAACATAGTGATGAGAACTACTATAAGATATTAATACTTCCACTTTCAGATGTTTAAATATTTATTTTATGCGTCATTATCCTATTGTAATGATTTAGAGAGCTAGGGTCTAGAATCAGTTGGATTTGGGTGCAATTACTAAATATGTGAGGTAAGTCACTTAATTTCTTAAGTTAAAAAAAAGACTTGTTATTATAAGAGGATAATAACCTCCTTCGTTTGTGGAAATATTAACAATCTGCATTTGATCAGATCCTAAACCACCAAATCTGTGGTGATTTGTCACAGCAGGAACAGAAAACTAACATATGCATATTTTCTTAACCAATATTTATTTATAAACATTTATTTCAAAGTTTGTGCCCGATAATCACAATCATTGCATTGTCAATGAGGCAATTTTTATTATCTTTATTACCTGGCTTCTGTTAATGGCATATCTGACAGTTTCTGTTGAAATGTTCAACACTGTGTAGGAAAAATTTATAAAGACTCTGGCTAAATTTATCTTCTTCCAGAGAAGGTACATCTGATATGTTGTTAGGCAGTCATAGTCAGTTAATTTACCTTAATCCAAGAAATTCTCCAACTGACCTCATGCTTTGTGTTAGTTTTTGTAAGACTCACTCCACACATGGTTTTTCTCCTCTCGTGCCTGCTGCAGCTCTCCAATTGAGAACTTGAAGGTGTTTAAAACCATTCTTCCTCCTTTGGCAGTCTTAATCCTCTCAGTAACATGACAGCATGAAAAACTTCACTTTAATTTTCATTCACTTTCTGCTCATTTCTTTGCTTTATGTTACTTATACAACCTAAGAATTCATCAGTGTGTTGGGTTCACTTCCCTGTGTCTTTCTTCTCTACGGGATTTTCGACGACTCAAGCTTCTGGCATCCTTGGTAGTCTCAAACTCTGATTTCCTTTTCTTAAGGTACATGAGATTTCAAGAGGGTCTGCTGGATTCTCTATTAGATTAAACTGGCTGCCTCGTTTTTCAGTCATTCATTCTATGCCAAGATTCGCCGAATGCCTTGAGGGCCCACCTTCACATACGCAATCTAGTGTAAGTTTTCTAACAACACTATAAACTAGAAATGCTATTCTCATTTCTCAGATATAAACTATGAAGCCCAGAGAGATATTATAACTTGCTTAAAATGGCATAGGTAGAACTGGAGGCAGCTATCTCTCTAATCTTCCCAGTCACTTCACTACGCAGGTATACCTTCCAGACGTTACTTAAAACAAATGGAGGGAATTTTATGAAAAAAATGTAAGAGTTAAATTTATGAGGATGCTAAGTAATTATTTCTTCTTCAAACATTAACATATTTGGTTCTCTAACTGACAGGGGTAGGAGTGTTTTTGAATTTTAAATATTTATACTACTTATTAAAATTATGGATTTAGCACTAGCAGTTAGACATGGGGAATCATAGGACTTTAAGATATTCTTTGTTCTTTTTTAATAAACAATTTTTAAAAGAAAAATTTTTACTACAGATGACATAAGTAGAAATTTATAGGACATCATAGTTAGAAGGTAACATAACTTAACCTATAGCTCCCATAAGAATTTTTATAATAGTGCCCACCATAACTGATGATCACTGCAGTTTCATGGACATCCATTGGGGACAATTTTTTTTCTTATTTTGAGCAGTAAATAAATCTTGTATGTTTGTTTTTATTGGTTCTTTTTCTGTATAAAGAATAGATTTTGACAAACAAATATATTGGGGCATTTGCCTACACTGTGAGGAATATAAAAAGAACCAAAGTGTATTAAAAGGTTAAGATAAGCTCTAGAATAATAAGGTGATAATTTTAGCGAGAACAAATAAGAGAGAATCACTGGGGGAGATGATAATGCTATGCTGTCATAGTTAAGATTGCAATGCAGTGAGCAACAAATAGTTCTGTGTGGAATTTCAAAGAGAACTAAACAATAAAGCAGGCCTTTGTGAAATAGAGTGCAAAAGTAGTTGGTAGTTCAATTTTGTATCTTAAGATAGTCTAAAACTTTTTCTATAAAATACCTTAAAATGCTGACAAGAATACAAATATGAATACACTAAATGACTTTAATAACTCTAGTAACATTAGATACTGGCATTGTTTTGGACAAGACAATACTATTAACATGGATTCTGAAATGTGGGGATTGTAATATAAAACTTTGGGTTTTATATAAACAACACTTACTATATAACCAAGTGTTTATTCCATATTTATTTTTGTTGACAAAAATAAAATAACCAAACCAAGCATAAACTACTAAAACTCTGGTGCTCTAAAACCACTGAACATTTAAAATTTTGACCTTGTTTGACTTTTTGTTATTTAACATTGCTGGTAACTCTTCTCAAAAATCTTTGTTCCCATTCTCTTGAGTGTCACTCATTCCTGGTTATTTCCCCCACATCTCAGACCACATATTCTGTTTCTCTTTACTTCTTCATGTTTCTTAAAATTATAATCTAGATTATCTTCTTTGCCCATTTCACAATGTCTCTATGGTAAATATCCTCCACTTTCACATGTTTAGATATTTGGTTTTTTGTAACATTATCTTATGGCAATGATTTAAAGAGCTAGGGTCTAAAATCAACTAGACTTGGGTACAATTATTAAATTAATAAGTTTGTAAACAAATCACTTAGCCTCCTAAGTAAAACAAAAAGAAAAAATGTTATATGAAGAAAACCTTTTTTCTTCCCTCAGAGGAAAAACCAATAATCTGCATATGATCAGATGTTAAGACAATAACTGGACCATGGCCATGTATGAATTGAATCACTGAGCACTGAGAGATTTTTCTTTCCACCTATTTCCCTCCAGGGGAAGGTGGAGGCCAACTCGTCCTGTGTTCTTGTTCTCCTCATCTTTAAACATGGTTGAAAGCAAGAATGACGGTACCACACATTTCTTTGGCTTTCACTGATCTATCAGCTATATATAAACTGTGACAGAGACCTCACAGAGTCCTATAGCTTCTGACACAAGCCCTCGCTTAACTTAATCCTGAACTTCCAGTATAATATTACCTAATAACAAAATAATATCTTACATAAAGATATTATTGCTTTTTTATTGCTTTATGTAGACTGATCTAACAAGAGAATATAAAAATGGGTATAACTGGGCTAAGGCAGAATCCTGGCATTCAAATGTGTCTTAAACAAGTACCAAGTTACAGTAGCAGAACTTTAAGACAAATAATGATAGCACTTGCCTTAAAGGTTCATTTTGACAATTAAATAATATGTCTTATATAAAACACTCAGTATATGGTAGGCTATTCTAGTTTACTGCTGAGTTTGCTTATTTTATGAATGCATTGATCTTTTCATGTTTTGTTCAAACAGAGAAAACTATATATAAAGAAAATCTATTTTGTGGCAAATATTTATGGCACTCAAATATTCAGAAGTCTAAGAGATTTAGGTATCTATCCAAGGGAATCAATGAGGAGGACCATGATGCAGAGAAGACCAAAAAGAGAGTAATATGCCAGTGGTGAAATAAAGAAAGGTTCCAAGCAAATGCCATATTAAAACTCACTTGCATAACAGAATACTGCAGATAGATCAGGTTAATGACGGCCAAGAATTGTCCATTGGACTTTAGAAAAAATCATGTCATTGTTGATCAGAGTGAGCACATCAGATTTTGTGAAGAGATGTGGATAAAATATGGATTCAAATGGATTTAAGAGAGTAAATTTTGGAATGAATCAACAAAAAGGATAGACAAACCTTTCCAAATTCTGATCTCAAAGTTTAGCAAGGAATGGGGTGTAAGCTAAAGGGTGGTACAATATCAAAAAAGAGTTGTTTTGGTTCGTTTGTTTTGTCTTTTAGGAGGGTTGATAGAAGTGTCCTGTATTTCACAACACAATACTGTATATGCATGATTGTCCTCAACTTTTTATTTGGTCAAAATGATGCCTAAGCAAACATAACTAATAACTAATAAGTGAAGAGATTTGTTCTGGGGTCTATCTGAATTCAAAGCTCATGATTATAATATAGAAACCAAGTTAATTCCTCAAGAGAAGTTTCAGGGAGCATGGATTGTTAATACTTAACTGCAGTGCAATTTGAGATAATTTTTTTGTTTTGTTTTATTTTAATTAGGAAAACTGATAGGGCAACCTTTTACATTATCTGAATGAAATTCACTATTTCCATTTCTAAACATTGTTGTGATGCAATTTTTACTGTCTATGTCGAGGATAAGAAATACAGGGTTATCACAGTGTTTGGAATGGGGAAAAATAAGACTTTGTTACTTGTAGAAAGGGTAAATTCCACTGAATGACACTAATTACTCTCTCCACTTTGAAATGACAGGTGACTCCCCTTTCCCTAGTGGAGAGGGACTACAAACACCTCTAAATTCCTACAAGGTCTCCAGGCAACTTATGCAAATATATAAATCCCTCCTGATTTTTTGCTCATATGTTTGTTCTTTAAATAGGTAGAATTGTGAGACATGGAGTTCTTCTTTTGGACTATTACCAGTGATAAATACAAATGTTTTTTAGTTCCTGAATGGCTTTCTATGGGATGGTGAAACCGCACCTGACAGCATGCCTCACCATACATAAGCACTGCTTTTATAAAAAGCCTGCTTTGTTCCTACACTTAAGGTTGAGGTGGTGTTTGCCTTTCCCCTTTATAGTTGCATGATTTAATATATACAGAGATATAGACATATTAACAGTATATTTAAGTTTATCATCATGTTATGCCTTGTTTAATAAGGCTTTTGAGCTTGCTACTTGGTGAAATGAATGAACATTTAAACGTAATGTAGCAGAAGTGCTTTATACCTGCTTTGTACAAATATAAGGAACACGCTTATCTCCTAAGTGTACATAGAATTAGGATTAGTACTTCTCAGACTGTGTCTGATCATGATGTCAAAGCATCATTATTTCACATGAGATCAACTTTTGGGGTTCTGAGGAAAAGAAAGGTTTTAACTTAATAAGCATACCTGCCCAAATTATTTATTTAGTTAAATGTTTGTTTTAAAATTTAAACTTGCTAAGACATATGCAACAATACCACAACTGTTATTCACACTACACTCAGGTGTACAAAGTAAATATTGCTTCTGTTTTCCCGTAACTATGCTGATAGTCTTATAAGTCAACACATGGCTATTTAGATAGAAGAAATGAATATGATCTTTCCAACTTTGCAATATACAGGATTTTAGAGCCTCACAGTTTACATAGTTTCTTTTTGATGGATTCCTCTCTTTGATGTAAAAACTCTGTCACTTAAACTAAGTCCTTGTTCCTCTTCATAATGGCATTTTCTTAATAGACAGATCAGGTTTATATGACATCTGGCAATGTACAGAGACAAAGACCATAAATCTTTACAGTATCTTCTGAACTGTTCAGGTCTTTGGTTAGACATGGCTACGATCTACCTTTCGGTCTGGTGTCTCTGAATTGTGAGTCATCTCTCCCTGTCTTTTGGAGTGTTGTGTTAATCCCCACCACTAGACTCCCTGGCCTTGACCACTGTCTTTATCTTGCATTCTTTGCAAGTAACATATTCATTGTGCATTATGACTCAAGGCTTTTACTGGATATTTAATATGATGGCACCCCATTATACTGTCACCAAGGCTTTGGAGAATTCCAAATCCTATTTTTAGTTCACACAGTTTTTTGGCAAACCAGAATTACTAGCTCAGTCTCATTTATCCATCCATCTCCCTGCACCGTTCTGGCACAATTATCACTACCTCAAGCTGGTTGTTCCCTTTGGAAACCTGTCCAGGCAGCTTGGTATAGCCACAAGATTTGTGTAACGAGCTATGCATGTTTAGCTCCATCTCACCTATCCTAGTGTCGTTGGGGTTCCTGTGTAGCTTTTTGGAACCCCAAGTGAGGAAGATAGAACAGGCTGATCAGATCTCTTCCCACAACTCTGTGTCTTTTCTTCCCATAAACTATGCAAGTCAGAAGGAACAGGTCTTTCCTTGTTATCCTGTATCGTATTATCCTCCTTCTCTCTATATACTTGATCTTTTCATCCAATTTTGTGCCATAATGGCAGATGGAATTCAGTAAAGTGATGAAGAACACAGACTTTTGAGACAGTTTGCCTAGGTTTGAATTCCAGCTCCTTCAGTTATTAGATATGTGACCTTGATCAAGTCACCCAATTGTGCCTCGATTTTCTTTTCTATAAAATATGGATTTTTATAGTACTTACTTCATACGATTATTGAAGATGAAATGAGTTCATGTAAACAAATGTCTTAGAATGATGCCTTGAACATAAAACCTCAATATATTGTAGCATTTATTATTAGTGTAAGTCTTATATAAAATGATATTGAAAGAGCATTTATATCCTTGTATCATCTTTGAAGAACTCCTTAGTGTGCTTGGCTTCCTCTATACTTTCCAATCTAACTAGAATCCCAATACTTAGCTACCTCAAACTCATCCACATATATTATTAAAACCTCCTCAAATCCAGTAGAAAACATTAGATATATCTTCTTTAGCTGCATTTGTTTAAATTTAGCAGGAAGAGTGGGTTAATTCCTAATCCTAATCTTATGCATGTCATTTTTTTACTAAAAAAATTATAATCCAGTCTCTGATCTTGGTTATTTAGCAAAGAAACTGGTGCCAAGTGTGTCTGTTCTCTGGAGATACCAGCATGGTTTCATGCTCTAATTTTCCAGAACTCTGGTCTTAGATAGGATTTCTTTCTTTCTTTTAAGTTTCTTTCTCCTCCTCCTCCTTCTCTTTCATCTCCTTACCTTTCTGATTATATATAAAACCTAAGGTCATTCTCCAAAGTAAAGTCATTATATCATATCCCAGTCCAACTAAAACATTGTAGCCTGATATACAGCAACTGAGATTGGGTTTCAATTGGGCTTCCTTACCTGAAAAATAGTTCAGTCCTTTAACAAGCAAGTTCCCAGAGGCCAGGCAGGTGAGTGGGAGTGAAAGGTAAAGGGGAGATAGATGTTCATAAAGGGAATGAAGTTTTAATTAAGAGGAATAACTTTTAGTGATCTATTGCAAAGCACGCTGGCCATAGTTAATAACAATGTATTATTAAATATATATTTCAAAATTGCTAGAAGAGTAGATTTTAAATGTTCTTAAGACAGGCTGGGCGTGGTGGCTCACACCTATAATCCTAGCACTCTTGGAGGCCGAGGCAGGTGGATCGTTTGAGCTCAGGAGTTCAAGACCAGCCTGAACAAGGGCGAGACCCCATCTCTACTAAAAATAGAAAGAAATTGGCTGGACAGCTAAAAATATATAGAAAAAATTAGCCGGGCATAGTGGTGCATGCCTGTAGTCCCAGCTACTCGGGAGGCTGGGGGAGAAGGATTGCTTGAGCCCAGGAGTTTGAGGTTGCTGTGAACTAGACTGACGCCAGGGCACTCTAGCCCAGGCAATGGTGAGCATTGTGGAGGGGAAAGGTGTACCTCTGACCCTTGCTAGGGAGAGGCAAAGATATAAAATGCAACCAAAATATTTGTACTCTCATATTTGTTCTTGAAATAAAAAAAATGTTCTTAAGACAAATTATAAGGAGGTGAAGTGATGGATATGTTAATTAGCTTGATTTAGTCATTCCACAATGTATACACACATAAAAACATCACATTTTATCCCACAAATATATACAATTGTTATTTGTCAATTAAAATGTAAATAAAGGACACCTGAGCACAAAGGAAAGCAGAAACGATGATCGAAAGGCCATATTTATTAAAATAGATAGGATGCAGGTGACCTAAAGACATATTTCCATGTCTCTCCGTTTGTTTCTTCTCCTGACACTCTTGTGTTTTACTCTTTATTTTTATTCTGCCTCATATTTGGATCCTGGCTTCATTATAACTAGACCCTCAATAGTTTATAGCTTTGTAATTGCCTAGGGCTCACATAAATGATGCCCAAAGATTCCTTACAAAATTGTAGGTATATTTGTAGATGCTATGGGCATGTATTCCACCATGGTTAGTTCTAGCCATGCAGTCAAGTTTAGATTTCATCTTGGATTTCATCTTCCACATTCACTGTTGGTTATCAAAAATAATTTTTTGGCTTATTCTTCAAATGTACTGCGAATTTGAAGGGCTAAATGTTTTACACTCTCTTATTCAAAAGAGTATCAGCAAATGTTTAAAATGAATTATCTCAAAGCCATCTGCTGTATAAACTACTTTGTAAATATGCATATTTTACATAAATGCAAATAGAAAATGTGCTGATTTTTTGTAGTCTTGATTTTCTTTTTTCTTTTGACTTTGCTAACTTTTATCCATTCATCCAACCAATATACCACCAAATCTCATATGAACAATCTAGTATGACACTTCTACAAGTTTATTTGAACTATTTTAATTACATAAAGCCATGCAGAGGTTCCTTTCTGTCATATAATGTTTGAAAGTGAAATCACTTTTCTGCTATTTTATGTGAACAATACTGTATGGAAATTCTTCCATGTAAACTGTTATATATGTAACTTATTTTTAATGGCTGCATGATATTTCATAGTAGAGATATACCACAATTTATTCAGTTATACTTCAAATGATAGCTGTTTATGATATTTCCAATTTTTGTCTACTAAAAATATTGCTTGCAATAAAATGTTGATACATATATCATTATAGAATATTTCATTTCTACAGAATATATATCCCAGCACTAGATTATTATACATATGAAATATGAACTCATTATTATTTTCATTTATCCAAATGTTAGTAAGTTTAACAATTTGGATTTCTTTTTTGGTGAATTCCCTATTCATATCAATTCATCATTGCTTTTTGATAATTGTGTCTTTTGTTTTCAATGTATAAGGACACTTTGCTTATTATTTATGTTACAAATATATTTTCCATTGCCACACATTTGTTATTAATTTTTATATAGGGAAGTGTCACTATCTCTCATTTTGACTGTTGGTCTCTTTTACAATTACTGTTTTTTGACTATCGTTTGGGGTTTAATTTTAGTTACAATTGTGATAGTCTTTCTGTGGTAGATATCCAAGCCCTCCCTATATGAACCATCAGAAGAAGAAGGTAGACTGTATCCCCTGCTAATGTACTTAAAGGAATCCTCCCACCTCTCTGTTTTCCATATATTCTCCAAGAATTACAGAGAAAGGATTCAGTTAACCTGGTCTGCTCATTTTGGGGGTCAGTCATACTACTTAACATTATTGTGAAGTATTTCAACTGGGAATTGACAGGAGGTGAAACTCTCTAATCTGTTTTTGAAGCACCTAACAAAAAAATTGGGAGAGAAAACACAACACCAGCTCTTTCTTCCCCACAACACAAGACTTAATTTGCCTGTGAGCTCAGATTGTCACTTAACTTAGAAGAGGAAGATTGCATACTGTTTTCAATATAAAGAAAAGAAGATAATTTCAGGTCATATTCTTCCCAGAATGCCTTCTTCGATTTGTGTTTAAAGCTACTTTTTTGCTGTTATTAATAGGATAAATGGCCTTGGATTTACCATGGTTAAGTAACATTCTTATATAATAATTATAATGCATTCTTATACTGCTATTCATAAATTACATGTATACTTTTATGGAACACTGTCTATGATTTCTGATCAATTCTATGCATCTTTACATATTTCCTTTAAATTTGGAAACTATGAAAATTACATCTACTTTATAAAAGGGATAATGCTTTATCCAAGGTTACAAAATGAGATGTTATTTGTCATTTTGTTGCATAAAGTACCTATGATGAACCAAAATTTAGCTTGTTATCATTCCTTTCAGTGATGTAAATACCATTTTATAAACAAAATACAATTTAGTGAATCATTAGTGTCTCTGAAACTGAATAACTCAGTTACAATGAATTCATTATGTGAAGAAAAATGATGGACACTAGGCAAAACCTCTGAATTTGTATGCATTGAAATTGCTGTTCTAGATATGGTAGGGAAGGGAAGAGAGGAATTAATCATTTTTATTAATATGATATTCAAAAAAGTGCACTTTCTCCTCATTTTCAGGACTAACATATCATGTCTGACACATTTATTTTTGTCCTTCACAGTGAGTTACATTTCTTCTTATGGGTTATTGGCACGAGGAAAAAGAGATAGTCTTGCTGAGGTCCATTAATAGTTTCATATATCACTTTAGCAGTGACTCAGCAACTCCACTACATAAGTTCAATTTCTGACTTTTCAGTAGTATTCATACATTTGTAGCTCAATTCAGAGAGGTCAACCCCTACTCTCCTTTTACTACAGACAATTACATGGAAGGATCATTCTTCTCATGAATTAATATAGAATACTTTCCAAAAGAGTAAACAATTAAACATATCATATGTTGGTATTTGGTATATAATAAATATATCAAAAAGTATAACAATACGTTTATGATCTTCACTAAGTCATTCTTTCCCTTTACTCATTTTATTTATGTATGTAACGATCCTACTAATTATACATATATGCTGATTAGACTATACATGTCTTTAAAAAAATTTCTTTTGGAAAATGTTATAAGTCTATGTATACTAAAGTTAGATTAAGAAGTAGAATTTGATTTTTGCCTACTAATATCCATTTAAATACAGGTCAGCAAATAAAGAACAACTTCTATTTTCTGTTTTTCTTTATTTACTCCCAGTAGACAGCATCTTTTCTTATTTTTCTGATGCTTTTAAAGTTGGCAATCCAACAAATTATTTATCAGTTCTGTCTTGAAGACTTATGAATTTAAGGTTGTAGTAGTTGATCCATAAACAAGAATATTTTATGGAAGTTTAGAAATTGCCTCTATAAAAATAAGCTATGTGTTTTTATCTTTTTGTCTGATGTTAGAGTAAGTGACTTCCCCACCTATGTTTTTATTTATGACTATGGTTACTAAAAATATATGTGGGTTTAGCATGTAAACATCAGATCATTTTTGATAATGCATGGATTTGTTAGATAAGGTGTTTGAAGCAGTGAAGACTTCCACAAGGACTATTTAAACATATTACAAAGAGCTACAGAGAGAAAAAAAAACTCCTTTAGAGATGCTTTTATTTTTTGACATTAACTAATTGAAAAGATCAAGTTATTTGTATTATAAATTTACACACATTTGGTATGTGGCAAATTGCCTTTTTGCGGTGACTTTGTTTTTCTATTTACCATATTTTCTGTAAAACAGTAATTAGAACTAAAAGTTTGATTAGTGTTTATATTCAACTTTTAGGAAACAATAATAATGAGTCTCTGTAATTCTTATTGAGTTATTAATAGTTATGAAGCATGGAATGTCTGGTTATTCCACTTTTATTAATGTCAACATTAACCACTGGGTAGAGTGATGTCAGTTTGATCATGTCATTATAAAATTCCTCATCAAAGTTTCACCTAATTATTTAGTATAGTTTTGATCATGGTTTACAGTCATTGTCTCATTATAGGTTGCAAAATGATAATATTCCAATTCCATTTTAGAGAAGATAAAATTCTTCTCCAAAAATAATTCCTGGCTTAACAATCTGGGTATACTAAAATAAAATCAGTAAAGATAGCTAGGATAAATAGATGCTTGATTCTATTGTTATTTTTACCAATTTTAAGAGTAATGCATTGCTGCCCTAACAACTTCTAATTCAATATCTATTAATATCATTATGAACTTGTGAATTTCATAAAATAAATTGTAGTCTTTCTGATGTTCTAATAGTCTCAACTTGGGCGAGGACCAGAGCCTTTGAGTCGTCTCTTCCATGATTTTTGGACATAGAACTTTGTAAATTTGATAGTTTATTTTTGCTTTCTAGCTCAAGAAAATGCTCATTGGGAACATTTCTCCTCCATATCTGGATTAAACCATTCCTTAAGAGATCTCTGCTTTTGTTTTTGTTTTGAAATGATATTTAGACATTGTAGTCTAGGAGCTATAAGTTTTGCTTAATAATTTTTCTTAGGAAACTGTAAAGACTGAGAAACAATGTATGTTTTAGAAAAAACACAAGCATACAGAAATTTATACTAATATTTGGCTTTTAAGATTCAAAGTTTTCATGCAAATTCTCTGAGTAGAGTATACTCTATTTTCTCAACTGTTATAGTTTCAAAATATCCATAACAATATGATTAGTAAAAATAAGACATCTCAATGCAGTGAGGATGTATTTATATATTTGCGTATATCCCAAGTCTTTTTTTCAAAACATTTTGATGTATATTTTAAATCCTTCTGAAAAGTAATTTGTTTATTTGTGTGGCTATCCCATTCATTATATATGTATGTGTGTGTGTGTGTGTGTGTGTAGACAGTGAGAGAGAGTGAGTTAAGTTCATTTGTTTCAGTGTTTCTATTCAAAAGACTACTTCATTCTTTTGATTCACTATATAAGTTACTTCAGATAACTTTCACACCTAAAAAAATTTGATAAGCATGAAAAAGAAAATTACAGGCCAATTCCACTCATAAATATAAATTAAACCATTAAAGAAATATCAAAATGAAATATCTATTGTATGAAAAATATACTACATCATAACATAGTTTAAATGATTACAAATTATGTTAAATTAGGCTGTCATTTTAAAACTCAATGTAAATTAACCATTCATAGATGAAATGAGAAAATTTATATGAACACCTCAATAAAAGTATATAAATCATTTACAATAAATATACATTTATGACAAAAGATGAAAACTCTTACAAGTAGGAATGGAAGGAACTCCTTTAACCTACCAGAGAAATGTATAAATAATTAAAGCAACTATCATATTTAACAGTTAAACACTGAAAATCTTCTGCTTACATTGTAAATAAGGGTAATATTCCCACTATTACATAGTTAGTGTCAGTGCAGAAAGACAATTTTATTAATTATGAGCATTGTAATAAAGCAAACATATAATTATTTTCAAGTGATATGATTGTGTACATAGAAAATAAAAGACATAAAAGAATTCTTAGAATTAATGAGTGATATTAACAACTACTGGATAAAATGAAAAATAAAAATTATGTTTCTATATATACTTAGAAAATAACATTTATGAGAATATCGAAAAGCAATAAGAAATAAGTTCCTCAAAATAAATACATTATAGTAATATAACTATAGGACTTCTATGGAGAATTTTGTATATTGTTTTTAAAAAACAAATATTTAGGGAGATATGCCATGTTTATTGATGTGAAGACACAGTATTTAAAGAGGTCAGTTCTCCATTAAATATAAAGATAACAACTCTCTCTATATTCATTTATGGATTTAATGAAATTAGAACAAATAATATCAATATTTTTGCATAGATTTGACAAAATCAGAGACCTAATAGTAGCCAAGGTACTCCTGAAGAACAAAAGCAAAATTAGGGGAATTGTTCTACCAGATTTCAATTTTTATAATTATTAATATAATAATTAAGACTGTGTGGAAGGATTCAGAATAGACAAATCGATCAATGAAAAAATGCAGAGATCTCATAAACAGATTCAGTAATGTATGAATACTTGCTATATGACAAATGTGTCACCGCAGTAGGATACACACGATTATTTAATGGCAGGTTGTAGGGAATGTGGAAAGAAAAGTAGATCTCTACATAATCCTGGATACAAAATGTTGCTTCCTATGCATTAAATTAAAACCATAACTGAAAAGGGCCAATCTATAACATTTTGATGTGAACATATAAAAGAATGTCTTTAGGACATGGTGTTAGCCGGCTTTTGCTATGTAACTAACCACAGACAAACTTGGTAGCTTAAAATAACAGTTATATATTTGATTTGTGATTCTCTTGGTCAGAAATTTTGGCTGGGCACATATGATAGTTTCTTCTTATGTTAGGTCACCTCAGTTAAGCATCTGCAGTTGGCCACTGGTCAACTAGGTGGCCTTCAGGAGTTCATTGGGGCCATTTATGGAATATGTGGCTATGGCTATGCCCAGCTGAGTCAATCTCCAGGAAATAACTCTGGGCCAAATAGTCTGCACCAACGACTGGTCGGTGTGGAGATATAAATCTCTAGACTCACAGCTTCAGTACAGGGCAGCTTTGGAGCGTCATGTCATGTCCAGAGCTCCCTCTGCCCAACCAAGCTGCCTTAGTTTCTTCACAGGTGTCATCCTCAACACTATCTTTTATAAACCCCCGTGTGCAAATCTCTGACTCCAAGTTTGACTCCCGGGGAACCTGATGTACAACAAATTCTATTCTACAAGAAAAGTTCCAAATGTTGATTCTCATGTCTTAGTATTCACAGATCTATTACACTTTTAAATGACTGCAAATTAAAGAGAAATTTATAACACTCTTCCTCCCGGTGTGTAAACTTTTTCCTCTTAGACAAAATGGCTTAATTTTTCTTACTGTTTGTTCCCAGTTACTCATGTGACTACTTAATATCACAGTTCAGTGTTTCTAGGCACAAAGCCAGATTACAAGTCCGGCTATAGATTTTTAGCATTATCCTGCTCCAAGCCAAATGCACTTAAATGAGTATTTAATTGAATTAATTAGAAAACTATCACTTAGTTTAAGTAACCTAATTGTTCTCAGCATTGGCAAGAATCCCAAAATTTACAAACTGAATTAAATGTGTGTTACCAAGGGTAAGGCAACATAAATCCTATTCAGAATGTTTAAGTGTAAATGATGGCTCTTGGGACAATGACTAAATAAAAAAAAATTTTTTTTTTCAAAGTGTAAATGAACTGTTGTTAAAAGAATTATAAAGTTACATATACAGATAGTAGATGCAGATATATATAAACTTTAAGCACACCACAAAGCAAAAGTTTACAAATAAAATGTATGCTGATTATGTTTTGCCTGTGTCATCCTTCAGAAAGTATAGTTTATTTCAATAAGAATTAACATCTAGGCCGGGCGCGGTGGCTCACGCCTGTAATCCTAGCACTCTGGGAGGCCGAGGTGGGCCGATCGCTCAAGGTCATGAGTTCGAAACCAGACTGAGCAAGAGCGAGACCCTATCTCTGCTATAAAAATATAAATTAATTGGCCAACTAAAAATATATATAGAAAAAATTAGCTGAGTATGGTGGCGCATGCCTGTAGTCCCAGCTACTCTGGAGGCTGAGGCAGGAGGATCG
>CAUYPO010086914.1:0-10417 GCA_963574435.1 Cheirogaleus major
TGTCTCTGTCCCAGGCAGATGTGGACACTGCCCCATGATGTCATGTCCACGGTGTCACCGCCTGGAGCTGGAGATCTTAGAGGGCATCTAATTAAACTCTCCTCTTTGATGTTCCTGGCAAAGGGTCACCTTGGATCCGCACTGTGACGGGGAGCTCATTACTTCTCAGTACTTTCTCCTCTGGGTCCACAAGCCTCCAGTCACCCCATCCTGCAAGGTCCGGGGAGGTGCTCAGACACACCCCTGCCTGCTGGTGGGATGAGAGTGTGCCAGGCACCACGCCGGCTGGGCCATGTGCCAGAGGGGCGGAGCTTTCCGGGACTGACCCGACGAGGCATTTTCTGCCAGCTCCTTCCCGCCTCCGGACTGAGTCCCACCCTCACCGCTGGGCCGGCGCCAGGCTGTTCTTTCTCTCTGCATGGAAAGTTCTTTCCTTCTGCTGCAAACTCTCCTATGTCTTAAGTCCAAGCTCAGACGTTGCCTCCTCCACGGGGCCTCTTCGATGGTTTTCGTGCCATGATTCATGTTAAGCATCCGGTCAACTGTCTGTCCCTGTGGGGGGTCTGCATGGCTCACGTTGCCTCCGTGGCCCCCGTGCGCAGCCAGGCAAGAGCATCTCCTGTCTATCGGCCCTGGGCTTTGGCGGAGCCGCGTTGATCACTGCTGGGTCCTCACTTGACCGGACAACTGGTTCATTTTCTTTTTTTTTTTGAGACAGAGTCTCACTCTGTTGCCTGAGCTAGAGTGCCGTGGCATCAGCCCAGCTCACAGCAACCTCAAACTCCTGGGCTCAAGTGATCCTCCTGCCTCAGCCTCCCGAGTAGCTGGGACTACAGGCATGCACCACTATGCCCAGATAATTTTTTCTATTTTTAGTTGTTTGGCTAATTTCTTTTCTATTTACAGTAGAGACGGGGGGTCTCGCTCTTGCTCAGGCTGGTCTCGAACTCCTGACCGTGAACGATCCACCCGCCTGGGCCTCCCAGGGTGCTGGGATTACAGGCGTGAGCTACCGTGCCCGGCCAGGAAGACTAGTTTTGACAACAGAAAACCCACCTGGTGAATCTGTCCACTTGCCTTGCTGAAGGGTTCATGGGTCTGAGGTTGACCTCTGCTTCTTTTCAAGGTCATTACTGAAAACATCACACTCACGAGATGGCAAAAGTCCCTCCCTCCCTCCCATTCGTTCTCAGTTAAAGACATCTGACTGGATCCATTCAGGTCTTAAAAGATAAAAATATAAAATCCTGTTGTGTGTGTGTGTGTTTTTTTTATCAAACAACTTTTGAACAAATACTGTGGGCTGGCATGAACATTCCTAATCGAAGATTCCAGGTTAGAAGAATTCCATTAAAGATCAATCAATGCAGTGTAACAAAACTATGGAAAGATAGACAAAGGCAAAAGGACACCTTTATCTCTTAGCGATGGTGGTGAACAGTTACCGAAAGTTTGCAGTTGAGGCCTGAAATGCAAGAAAAATACAAGCAACGCAGGATTCTAACAACGCCTCCTGAAGTGTGGGGTCACAGCAGAGCCCCCGGCACAGGCAGAGCCCAGGCGGCTCCATGTGTCTCGAGTGACCCTTTGCAGGGACATTTGGGATCAGCAGCCACAGTGGCACCTACAGACTGGCTGGAGACATGATAACGCAGTCCCTGGCTCCGCTCGGACCTGCAGACGGGCTCAAGCATCTGTGAGCCCAGCTGACTGCTCAGGGTTACTTGGGAAGGAACAAGTTCTCCTTATCTTTCAGCCAAATTTCAGGTCACTGAATCTAAAAAACCCAGTTGGAGTTTCTGGGTTCAACGTCACCTGATTTCACCCAAGAAAATAATACTTTCTTTGTTTTAGCAAATGCATATTTAATGTTTAAAAGCTGTGTTCGACATGCATATGGAAAAGCAGCCCTGTGGGGCTCGGCGACTCAGTTTCTCCAAGGTCTCGTGAGGCCAGAGACTGTTCTCTCCTCCCCCTACTCTGCCGTGTCCCCCACAGCTCGGGGTCGGCCTGTCCCACCCTGGTGATGTTCAAACCTTTGTCCCAATCTCTCAGACCCACGTTTGACCTGTGACCTCATCCGCCTCCCCTGGGACGTCCCCAGACCCTGACAGTCAGCACGTCACCCTGCAGGGGCGGGAGGGGCGGGAGGCGGCAAGACAGTGGCCCTGGGTCCTGCGTGTCCATTCAGAGCTCTGGACGAAAGCCCGGTGGGGTCAGTGAGATGACCGGATGAGCCACGTCTGCAGAGAAACGCTCGAACGGACATCCCTGTACCCGTGATTCACCTGCATTCCCAGATGAGCCTTTTACCCTGTGAACCGCACGCTGCCTACATGTCTCCACACCTGTCGCTTTTGTGGAGTTTATACAATCCTATCGCCCGCAAAGCAGCTCACTTAAACCTTCTCCTAAGAAAATCATTTTACAAAGAGCCGACGGCAGAATCTCCACCTGGGACCGGGAGGGCTTTGCGGGCTGGGGGCCGAGGGGCTGAGAATTCCAAACCTCACCCGCGAGGCGCCTCCAGGTCTCACGGTGGCGTCAAAGAATAGGACGTTATCTTATTTAACTTTTGGTAGCTTGATACATAACTAACCCCTAAGCATTTAAATCAGCGCTTTGGTTGGGGTAATTCTTGCAGCTGGGGCTGCGCTGCCGCCTCTCCCCGCCAGGTGGCGCCAGCGCCCCAGGTGTGACGACCAACCTGTCTTCAAACACGGCTCAGCGTCCTCCCCCCGGGGGGCCACCGGCTTGGACTCCACCACGTGGGCCCCCTCCGCACCCTGCCCCAAGTCCCCCCAACTGCTGGGGCTGGCGGCTTTTAGCCACGTGACCTCGGACCACTCCCTTCCTCCCTGGGCCTCAGTTTCCCCATCTGCACTTGGCGGGAACCGGGCGAGGGCTCGCGTCGTCAGCGTTCAGCTCGGTGCCCGTGGCCAGGGCGCGCGCGTGACAGTCCCCTCATCGCCTCGGGCCCCGCCCCTCCACCTCGCCGCGCTCACCTCGCCGCGCTCACCTGTTGAGGAAGATGCTGCTGACGTCGTCGTGCGTGATGGGCGGCTTCTTGGAGCTGGCGGCCATGCGCAGCGGGCGCAGGAAGTTGTTCACCAGGATGTGCAGCTGCTGCACGTACTCGGCCTCGGCCTCCAGCATGCTGAACACCACCTGGTTGCGCTTGCGCATGCTGTCGGCGTGCGGCGACCGGATGTAGTCCTGGATGATGGTCTTCCACTTGCGCCGGCACAGCCAGCCCCGCAGGAAGCTCTGCACCTGCGCAGAAGGCGAGACGGCGTGGGGTGGGGTGGGGTGGGGGCTCCTATCAGAGGGTCTCCGCCGGGCGCCCCGAGGGCAGGGACCAGGCTTGGGCACCCCCGTGCCGGGCACGCAGGGGACAGAGCTCAGACGGGACCAGGCCTGGCCCTGCCGCCTGCACGAGACCGCGTAACACTGTGTGGTCCCTCGGAGTTGATTTTCCCATCTGTGAAATGGGGCTGATGAGGTCACGGCGGGGCTGAGGGTGAGAACCAGAACCGACCCGCGTCTCTGCAGAGCTGGTTGGACATGTAGATTCTCGCGCCCACCCCAGACCTCTGCGTCCTAACGAGACCCGGGGTTGCCATGGAAGCATTTGCAGAAGGAGGACAAGGGTGGCCCCGGGTGTCTGCAGCGGGCGGCCTGGCTGCGCTGGGCCCGGCTCATGCCCTGTCCCGTCTCATGACGCGCCCAGAAGTTTCAGTTAAAGCTGGTCTGCGTAGAGGGCGACTATCAAATTGAACGGAACGTGGCAAATTAGTTAATCCCATGCCTGGGCCTCACCATGGCCTCTGGGACCCGGTGCCCGCCTGCAGCCCCTCCTCCCGACACCTGACTCAGTTTCCCTGGAGTCGGCTGCTTGGAGGAGCCTCGTGCTGGCCAGGGCCTGGCACAGGGCCCGGCTCACACGCGCGCACAGAGGCTGTTTCAAGCTGTACGGCCTCCTGCCCTTCCTGCCGAGGCCCAGGGAGGGGTGCAGGGCAGCCGAGCAGGGGTGTTGGGGGGCTAATGGGGACCGAGCAGAGGTGCACCCCGAAATATTCCCCCCTGAAGGGGGCACTGGCCAACATCAGCAGGTGCTGCCGACCAGGCACAGACCTGCTGGCTGGGACAGGTGTGTGTGGGGGAGGGAGGGGCACAGCCTGCCCAGGGCCGCAGCCCTCTCGAAGGGGGAGGGGCTTTCTCTGCAGCTACAGAAGGTGGAGGCAGAGCAGCCGGAGGGCAACGCCGGCGGGCCTGCGACAGACTGGTACACCCGGACCGGCTGCTCCAAAGGGAGGGGAGGGCTGGGGGCTCAGTGGGCAGGCCGGGCGTTCCTGCTATAGAGCTTAGCTCAGACCTGGGTGACAATTCCCTGTGCCCGTAGGGGCCTGGCAGGTCCGAGAGGTGCGAGAAGCTGGTGGGGGTACATGGGGGGGGGCGCACCTCCTGCCTGGGGCAGCTGACGGCGTGTGTGGGGTGTGCCGGGCCTTGTGTTTCTCCTGTGATCCAGGACCTGGGCGGCCAGGTTTGAATGTCACTCTGCAAACACATAGCTGTGCAACCTCGGCAAAGTTGCCCTGCCTCTCTGCGCCTCAGCTTCCCCGTGTGCGAAGTGGAAACAACAATAACCCTCAGAGGGTTTTGGTGAGGATTGGCTTCATCTGCACAAAGCTCCCAAACAGTGTCTGGCACGTAGAAGGTGGTTAATAAGTGTCAGCTATTTCTATTTTTGAGAAACTAAAAATCCAGATTTTTGTGTGACGTGCTCAGCGTTCAAGGCACTGGCACAAAAGTAAAAGGGAAAATGCAAAACCCCCACCGCGTGGGCTGCAAACCTCCCGCACGCTGGCGGGCCGGTGCCAGTGTGCACTTTCCGGTGGGGACGTCGTGGGGGCTTTTGTGCTCTCAGCAAACGGGTTCTCTGGTTTCACCTGCTTCTCTTTTTTCTTTTCTTTTCTTTTTCAGACAGAGTCTCACTCTGTTGCCCGGGCTAGAGTGCCGTGGCATCAGCCTAGCTCACAGCAACCTCAAACTCCTGGGCTCAAGCGATCCTCCTGCCTCAGCCTCCTGAGTAGCTGGGACTACAGGCATGCGCCACCATGCCCAGCTGATTTTTTCTATATCTTTTTAGTTGCCCAATTAATTTCTTTGTATTTTTAGTAGAGACTGGGTCTCTCTCTTTCTCAGGCTAGTTTTGAACTCCTGACCTTGAGCGATCCACCTGCCTCCCGCCACCAGCCTCGGCCTCCCAGAGTGCTAGGATTACAGGCGTGAGCCACCACGCCCGGCCAGTTGTCATAATAATTTTTAAAACTGTTTTATCTCATGCTAGTGCTTGAGGAAAAATAGTTTAATTAGAAGTAAGAACATCACGTCACAAATCCAGAATTCTAGCAGCTGGAGTCATGGGCCCAGGGGGGCATGGTTGTCCCTTTACAGGCTCAGGCTCGAGAGGGAAGTGGGTGCACAGGCGGCATGATGTGCCGGTGGAAGCCCATAGTGTAAAGTGCAGAACTTCTGGGAGAACTTGCATCTGGCCTTTATGCCTGTTGGAAGCATTTGTTTATTCAATCAACAACCCTTTAATGAAGTGCATGGTGTATGACAGATGCTGTACAAAGCTCTGGGGCTACCATATGACCCTGCGCATGTTTTCCAAGGACATAAGAACAATGTTTATTATTTCTTTTCCATCTCCCTGCAGTTCCTGGAAGTACATTCTGCATCAAATGGGCAAATTATACCTATTGTTGGTTAATAATTGAAGAAATAAAGCTTTTACATTCATATCTTTTACAAAAATGTAATATCTGAGATGTGGCATTCTATATCATTGGCCTACTTTAATGTTAATACAGACAAAATGGAAAATGAAAAAAACTAATTTTCCAATATTAAATATTCACGTTGACGTCAATAGGAGTTTTTTTCTTCATAAAGAGTATCTGTGTTAGGAACTTTAGATGTTTGGAGGGAGAAATATATGATAAGTGATGCATGCTTTATAATTTTCTTGCATTTCCAGTTACTGTGATAATTAATTCATACATGGATTTATGGGTCCAAAATTATTTTAGTGATACATTTGTTTACAGTAAAGTGTGGATTTCATCTCCTTTGTTCCTTTTGAATTCAGTCATAGTCCTGAGTGGCCATCAGGACATTTTTAAATTCTTTCCCTGAAGATGTTGCTTACTGGGAAAAAAAGAAGGAAGTTGGCCTAAGTCAGCTAACTTTGGCCACCATTCTTGCTTTCGCTAGCAAGTGTTATTTAATGTGTCTTTGAAGTTTTGCTCCTTTCATAATATTATAGCCTTTCTGCCCTGAATTTAGCAAACCCAGTCCCATTTCAACCCCCATGACAAGCACAGGGGCACCACCTCAGTCTAAAATCTGGTGTGGACTGAGTCTTGGGAACTTACTGGAATTGTTGGAAGATATGCTCCTTTGAAGTAATGCACATGGCTGTGAAAATTAGGTACAATTTGACTCCAGACTCAGTTCATCCTGTTTTTATCCAGCTGTGGCCTGCACTTGGACTTGCTGATATTAGAAACTAAAATGCCAGTAAGCCACAGGAAGAAAAATCCTATAGTTTCTGAAAGCCTCAAATAATTGTGGTTCCTTAATCACCTTAGGGGAAGAGATTCTATGAAAAGTGGAAATACAGGGACCGTGATCCTTGAGAAGCTTGCCCAATTGTGAGGGTCTCGAAGAGGGAGACAGCCTTGCATTGCTCCTGCAACCCCAGTGCAAAAGGATGTTGAGTCCCAGCATGATGTTGAAATGAGTGTATTTCATTTTAATATTAAACTTTGAATTTAAGGTTATATTGGAGTGAAAAGGTTTATTAAATCCTTTATTCACAAATGGAAACAACAAAATGGTAAATTATTCAAAATTTTCAGATTTTATAACCTTCCTGGCCTCTGGTCTTTTGAGGAGGCAGCTTGAGCTTTGAAAGGGAGGCAGTCCTCTACAGCAGCAGTGTCCAGTAGAAGTAGGCTTGAGCCATTTTCTATTACCCAGATTAAGGAAAATAAAGAGAACCAGGTGAAATGGGTTGTCATAATACAATTTATTCAGCCCAATATATCCAAAATATTTTAATGTGTGATCAATATAAAATTATTAATGAAGGAATTTTTTTGGTGCTGAATCTTTAAAAGTCACTCTGTAATTTATGCTTCTAACATATCTCAGGCCACATTCCAGGTGCTCAGTAGCCCCAGGTGGCCAGTGGCTGCCACACTGCAATTGTACCTCTGAGAGTTCTGAGTACACTGACTTCGGGGAGGTGAAGGGCCTATTCCTACCTTCTCTGTCAGAGTTGAGGGAATGCCCCCTCCCTACCCACATCTCTCCTCAGGCACAAGGGAGGAAGAGATGATGCCCTGAGAGTGAGCTGAGGGCTGCAAGTAGGAAGTGTGCACAGGTGGACCACTGCTGCCCGCTGTCCCAACTGTTTCCCAGGTAACTTGACATCAACATGTCGTTGAATCCTGGCATCCCCTCTCCACTGGGTGTGTGTATTAGTTAGCTATTACTGCATAGTAGACCATCCCCAAACTTACTTAGCTCATGATTAAGAAGGGCAGCAATTTAGGCTAGGCTCTGCCAGGCTCCTTCTGTATGTGTGTTGGTGGGGGCAGGGGGCAGGTGTTGGAGGGTTAGCCGCTGGTGGGGTGAGCTGGCTGTGGACTGGTGCACCTTGTTCTCCTCCCTGCGGTATCTCATCCCCTGGCAGGCTAACATGAGTGTGTCATGGAGATGGCAGGGTTCTGAAAGAAAAAGCAGAAGCATCCAAGACCTTTTGAGCCTAAACCCAAAACTGGCACACTGTCATATTCACAGTTTTCTACTGGCCTTAGCAAATAAGGTGAGGCAGATCCAAGGTCTGAGAAACAGATCCTGCCCTTCAATGGGAGCAGCTATAAAAGTACATTGCAAAGGGCACGGATACAGGGAAGGATGCAGAATTGCTAACATCTTTGCAATCAGCATTGTTTGCCTTTGCTTGCAGATGAGGTTTATGTAACTGTCCAAGTCGAGGAACTTGTCCAGAGCCCTACAGCTACTAAGTGGCTGGGCTGGGACTCAGGATCCACTCTGCCTGGCTCCAAAGCCCATGCACCTGCATAGGCTACACGGCTCATGCAGACCCTCTAGGCCTGTGAGGTTCTGGAGAGTGACTCTTGTGCAGTAGAGGCAGGATTCCCTTGAGATTCTTGTCCATCCAGTGCTCTTCCCCTTTGGGAGTAACCCCTCCAGAGAGTGCTTCTGAAGCATCTTGAAAGGACTTGGAATAATTTGGGGAAATGGCTGAGGTCTGAGTTTAGAAAATCAAGGCCCTAGCAATATATTCTTCATTTCTAACCACAAGAGAAATTTGAAAACACATACGAAGCACTCCACGTGTGCAAATTATTTTCATCCCTTTTGGTATTTGTAGGCTATTTATGGTTTTCAACACAGACTGAATCAAACTACTGTGCCCAAAACAACCTCTTACTCTGAAAGCAAGTGGCATAAAGATAGATCTGCTGAGAAGACATTTCCTCCTGCTACAATTTAGCCAAACAGCTGAGTATGTCTTGAAATTGTCCTCTGATTTTAACAGGGCAGAGCTGTTTTCTAAGACTGACGCCCACCAAACTGAGATGCTGCAATGGGGCAAATCCCTATAGCATGCAAGGAAGTCAGGCACAGCTAATACATCCCTCACCTTGAACCAGTGGTTCTCACCCCTGGCTGCACGTTATGGTCACCTGGGTGGCAGGGGCGTTTAAAATTCCCAAAGCCCAAGTTGCAACAGATTGATGAAATCAGAATCCCTGGCATGGGATCCGGACAGCCATATCATTTAAAGTTCTCTGGGTTATCACAGCGTACAGTGTGCCAGGGCTGAGAACCACTTCTTTAAGGTGACATCTTTTCATGAGCTACTTGCAAATGGTTTTTCAAATGAATGTAAAGCATTTGCTGCTGAGCTGTAGCCTTTCAGTCTTACCTATTTACTTACTTTGTAAGACTTGACCTCTGCTGACTCGTTTTGTTTCTGGTTCAACCCAATTTCACAAGTACTGAGTGTATATGATGTGCAAGGAGGGCACTGTGCTAGGTGTTGTGGCCTTGGTGACCATCATTTGGGCAGGGGACTTTGCTGGGGGAAAAAATTTTCATCATAAAAAATAAAAACCATGCCATTTACCAAATACGGGCAAAAATGGAAAGACCTAAGAAGTCACCCAAGAGTTAGAACATTAATAGATACTTTAGAATATTAAAATCCATCTTGATGGTGCCATGAGTAGATGTGCCCCACTTTGTTTATTTATTTATTTATTTATTTTTGGAGACAGAGTCTCACTCTGTTGCCCGGGCTAGAGTGCCATGGCATCAGCCTCGCTCACAGCAACCTCAAACTCCTGGGCTCAGGTGATCCTCCTGCCTCAGCCTCCCTAGTAGCTGGGACTACAGGCGCCACCATGCCCGGCTCATTTTTTCTATATATTTTTTTAGTTGGCCAATTAATTTCTTTGTATTTTTAGTAGAGATGGGGTCTCGCTCTTTCTCAGGCTGGTTTCAAACTTCTGACCTTGAGTGATCCTCCTGCCTCGGCCTCCCAGAGTGCTAGGATTACAGGCGTGAACCACCGCGCCCGGCCCCCACTTTGAAATGAAACAAAACACTGCTGTTACTCTGAGATACTCAGTTACATGTGCAAATACGTAGTATTTAACTTTTTTGATGTATAATATGCATATGGAAATATATGCCCAAAGCATTCATGTAAAGCTCGATGAATGATCACAGAGCTAATACACTTGGGTAACCGAGGGGTAGAACCAGCCTTGCTCATACTGCCAGCAGTCACTTTCTCCTTGCCTCCTCCCCAAAAGTATCAACATCGTAACAGTTGACACTATAGATCAGTTTTGTCTTTTAATACAAGTGTTTCATTGCAGAAAATTTTAAACAAATATAAAATGAAGGAAATAGTATAATAGACATGTCACCAAGCTTCAATGACTGCTAATCAGGTGCCATTTTTGTTTCATCTGTACCTCAACTCATTCCCTACCCCTTGACTTTATTAATTTTTTAGTTCTTTTTTCATGAGGTGCAGGATATACCTACGTTGAAAGGCACAAATCTTACTTGTACAGTTTCAACAAATAAATGTAGCCATATAACCTTCACCTCTTTTCAGAGTAAAATATTTTCATCATCCCCAGAAAAAAATTCCCTTGTGTTCCCCCCCAGCCAATTTTTTCCTCCCCCAGAGTAAGGTTGTGATTTTTTTTACCTTAAGTTCATTTGCCTTATGCACTTACGTATCCTTGGTCCTTCTCCCCGCGGTGTCTCGTCCTCCAGCAGGCCAGCGCGGGCGGCGTAC
>CAUYPO010086916.1:0-12080 GCA_963574435.1 Cheirogaleus major
ACACCCGATAAATGTTATTCCTGTATGTCCACTTAGGTGTTGATCAGTGAAACCAATTTGCTGGTGAGTACATGTGGTGCTTGTTTTTCCATTCTTGGGATACTTCACTTAGTAGAATGGGTTCCAGCTCTATCCAGGAAAATATAAAAGGTGCTAGTTCACCATTGTTTCTTTCTGAGTTCAGGCATGACTTATGTGGATTCTCTGCTCAGGGTCTCAGGGTAGTTGGCCTGGCTGAGCTCAGTGGCCTCTTCTGAGCTCACGTGGTTGTTGACAGATTCAGTTCTTTGTGGCTGTAGGACTGAGGTCCTTGCTTCTCACTGGCTGTCAAGCAGGGGCAGTTCCTGCCATGTAGGCCTCTCATAGACTCTCTCACAGCCTGGTGGCTCACTCCTCAAGGCCAGCAGGAGAATCTCTTGCTCCTATCCACTGGGACAGAGTTATGTATTGTAATGGAGTCAGGAGAGCGAGGGTCCTATCATCATTGCCATATGATCCACACTAAGTCATAGGTTCTACCCTACTCAGGGCAGGGGGATTATAAAAGGGTGGGACTTACTGGGGTCATCTTAGAACTCTACCCAGCACCGATGTCAGAGAGGAGAGGGGACAGCACAATTGAGGTTTGGGTTCAGGAAGCTGCACCTTGATCCCAGGGGACTTTTGAGCTGGGGATAAGAAGAAGTTTAGAGGACAAAATGATGGATTTACTTTTGTAATGATTGCATGCTAGGAACTTGTAGGTCATCCAGATGAAGCTGTGCAGTGGGACCTTGGGTCTGTACATTTGAAACTTGATGGAAGGAGATAGAGACCCATCGGCCGTGTGTCTGAGACTGAGAGTGGACTGGCTGGGCAGAGTGGTCAGAGTGAGACAGACAGGGAGGTCCAGGGACTTCAGGGAAAGCAGTGGTGATGGCCATGCACAGGAGAGGCATAAGCAGTGAACCCACAGGAGAGCCCAGGGCCGGGCAGAGAGAACAGGAGCATGCAGCAGATCACAGTTGACAAATGAGGACATTCCAGGAGGAGGGGGAGCCAAGTAGGCCCATCTCTTCTTTTTGTCATCACTGTGGGACAGATAGTGAGCACCTGACAAGCTAAGGGTGCTCAGCGTACAAACATTAGACATTGTGTTTTATTTGCACTCTTAACCCCAGCGCAGTTCCTGGCAAATAGTAATTGCTCAATAGATGTTTTTTAAATGAGCAGTTGATTCAATTAGGGCTTTAGGATTCTTCTTTCCTTTCCCCTCAGAATTCTTCTTTCATTAGAGATTTTGTTCATATGTTTCTTCAGTTGATAAACACAAATAAGCAGTTTGACTTAATTTTTATTAAGTATCGGGATAAATTCTTAGCAATTTGAAATCTGGCAAAATAACTGTGATAGCTACCATGAATTGAGAGTCTGCTATGTGTTATATGCTGTAATAAGGACTCTATCCATGGATCTCTAATGCTTAAAACAATCTTGTCAGGAAGTTATGATTATCTCCAAGTCAAAGAGGTTCACAGAGGTTAAATCACGTGTCCAGCATCACACAGCTAGTGAAAGGTAGACCTGGGATTGGGACCTACAGCCATCTGACTCTAAAACTTGTACAGAAACAGAACTCTTTTTTTTGTGTATAAAGTACTAAATAGCCCAGAAGCATATTAAAGCATGGCTGTAATAATGGAAACTGTGGTATTGGCATATGGATGGATGGATAAACTAAAAAAACAGAATAGAAAGGCAAAAATAGGATCAAATGCACATGGGAGTTTAGTACGTCATCCACACATCTTGGACTGGCAGGGAGACAGAGCACTCTTCAATAAGTGGTATTGGGACAAGCAAACAAGCCACCCGGGAAACATACTGTGTCTTTGCGTAACACCATGTCCTGGTACAAATTTCAGATTTATCAAAGATTTAAACCTAATAAATGAAGCTAAGAAATGAACCATAAGTACAATGGTCATAAACAAGGGGGTTTTTATAATCTGGAGTGGAGAAGGATTTTCAAACTTTTATTCAAATCTAGAATCTATAAAAGAAAAGTTTAATAGTTTCATTTCTTAAAACAAAAAATTCTGCATATTAAGAAAATCATAAGCAAAGTGAAAAGATAAATGACAAATTGAGAAAAAGTAAATAATGTCTCTTATCATAGACAAAGACTAATCTTCCTAATTTATCAAGACCAAAATATAAGTAATTGTCCAACAGAAAAGGGACCAAGGATGTAACGAGACATTTCATAGAAAAGGAAATATGAATGAGCTTTAAATGTACAGCATCATCTTCAACTTCATAATGAAGCAAGTGCAAATTAAAACTATAGTGAGAGATCATTGTTTCCTCATCCTCTTGTCAAAAATTCAAAAATCTGGTAACACACCCTGTTGACCAGGCCAAGGATAAACAGGCACAAATCAGGCCTGTGGCCCATGATCTGGAGCAGCTCCAGGGCTCGTAGCTGCTTTGACTGGCAGGGCCACTTCTAAGAAGTTGATCTGCAGATGTCCTCCATGTGTGCAGATTGACGCATGTGCAAGTTTCTCACTGTGTTAATATGATTGATAAAAACTACCTGAAATAAGCTAAACATCTGTAAATAAAGAACCAGTTACATAAATCATGACATATCCATTAAGTGTGATCCTGTGCAGCTATGAAAAAAGAGCAAGGACACTCTCTGTAACCTGACATAGAAAGATCTCTGAGATATTTTGTTCAGTAAAATGATAAGTATTAATAGAAAATAGTATCATGCTAGATTTTGTGTACAGTAACAATGAACTGAGCATATATAGTCATGTTTCTGTCTGTAGTTTTCTAAAGGAAACTTTGCAAGGATATATTAAAAATGGATCAGTGATAATTGGATAGAGATATTATGAATTGGCATAAGGGAGGACAGGTAGGAAATTTGCACTGTATTATCTGTGTGTGTGTGTGTGTGTATTCATTCTGTCTTTATGTATATACAGTATATATCTTAATTATATGAATTCACAAAATAAAATAAATTAATAAAAAATGAAATAAATTCTATGTATAGAAAGATACTGAGTTAAGACGTCCCAAGGAATTTATCACAGTCAGTTATATATGATTGTATAAGCAGTTGGTAGCCTGATGCAGTCATCTTCAATCTCATTTGTTTGGTTACCTCATTAGTAAAGAAACTTTAATCATGTATCTGGCTATATGTGGATTGTCTATTTGAAAATAATATGATTTATTACTATACAAAGTACATTTTGTACCTTAAAGCCATAGACTAAAAAAAACCCTAAAAAATGTAAAAATGAAATTAATAGTATTTATTTTAATAATTAAAACTAATTTGTTCTCACTGAAATATTAGTATACATGATTCTCCTTTGAATACTAGGTTTAAAGCTTTGTGATGCCATTATCTGCAGTCTGTTTTTTAGGTTTGTTTTTAATGATCGTCATAGCTTGAGTAACCAAGCATCTTCACTTGCCGAGGACTGAGGGTTTCCCTAGATGTGGGGCTTTTCGGTGTTGTGACCAGGTTAGCCCCCTGCACACTGGGACAGTCTCATTAGTTGTAACTTAAAAAGGTATATTCCAAGTATATATATATAGCAGTAAATTGAAAAATAATTGTTGGCTAAATTACTAAATCATGATTCTCATTTGTCATCATGCCACCAATTATGCAAAAGTTTTTGTATAATTAAGCTGCTAAGTTTTCATATCATGTGATGACAATTAGTTGTTCTTAGAAACTAATCAAAAGTATTGCACATGTATATTTCCAAAAACAAGTTCTAACCCACTGAAAGCCTTCATTTGGAAGATTTTAAATTTGGGAAATGCTATTCCCTAATTTTTAAATCTACTATTATTACAAGTTTTTAATAGGTGGCATACATTGTTTATGGTCACAGAATTATGTAAATGAGACACATCTGGATACCTATTTTCAAAATACTCTTTGCTACCACATAATTCAAAAAAGGAAGCTACCTTCTTAGTATTTGTTGAATGGTAAACTTCACTTTGAGAGTAGCAGGAAGGTGTGCCTGATTCGTTATTTGCACCATGGGGAGAAGCTTTGTCATCTCCTTTGTTGTATGTGCTTGTATTGTTTGTCATATTCAATCTGGTTTCTTTACTGGAATCTTCGAAGTTACTTGTCCATTCTCTAAAGGTCAGTTTGGTTAAAATTAGATAATGTCATTTTAACTGAGCATGGGTAAACTGTAGTAGACCCTGATAGGCTGAAAGGAAAAGTAGGATAGAGGGCTTGGCTTTGGTGGGGAATGAGCATCGTCTGTTAGCCACTTCTATGGGACTGTCAGGCCCAGGGATCCAGTCATCTGGTTATGGTGGGCACCTGTGTCAACCTCAGTATTAACTGTCATCGAAGCTTCCTCTCTCTTGTATTTTAGCTAAGGAACAATTCAGACAGTAATAAAGAATTCCTCCCATGTCTGAATGGTTCATGGTGTGCCCCTCCTGGGTGCCCACTGGGAAGGTGCTGGTACTGTGTATTATCCCCTCAGTTATGGGATCTTCATGGCTTTGCTTCCTGCGAACAGAGATATTAGTTTTCAGCCTTTCAAAAAATAATCCGGAACTATGGTCTAATCCCTATTTTCTATATTTTAGGAGCAAGCTGAAGAAGAAAAGAAGCCCAGGGATGGCACAACCTCTTTGAATCATGGTAATTATCTCTCTTACAGTTTTAGTTCACAATGAACAACTTTTAAGTGAATTTTTATTAGATTCCTTTAGTCATTTTAGGTTTATTAATTTAATATATAGTAATAGTATCTAACATTTATTTAGTGTGTTCCATACTCTTCTTCTGTAGACTTTATCAGTGTCACCTCACATTTTCAAATATATACATCGAAAAAGTCTGAAGCCCTTATTATCTCATTTAGTTGTCTTTTACAAAAGCTCTAAGTAAAACAACTTCCGATCTGTAAACTTTCTGTGAACAAGAAAATAAAGAGATGCTACCTAGTTTATTTATAATTCTGTACTTAAGCTTTTCCTGGATTGGTTTGATCTTTTAATGATTGTATTTGTACTCTTCTATTAAAACTATGTTTTCAAGGAGATTGTACATTTGCTCTAAAATGAATATTCTTCATTATGGTTATTAATACATCAGTAGGTTTTAAATAAATAGACTTTAAATATTCAAGTAATTCTCTGATGCTTTAAATTTAAATCAAGACGTGAAGATGCTACTTCCATGGAATATATAGGCCACAGATTTGTGATTATTGCTATACAAGCTAAATTTTCTGTAAAATGTAGTTGAATATTCAACAATATTTGTGCCATTCTCAGTGGAAAGGAAGCATATAAATTTGGTAATGCTCCTCTAATTACCTTTTAAAGCACCTTAAGTATTTGTTGAGTAAGCTTTTTTTTGTTGTTGTTTTTGGTTGGTTTGTTTTTAAATAATGGAAACAATTAAAAATACCTTGAAAAATGACAATATTGGGACACAATATTGGAAATTTGTGATCTTCTACCTAAATTTTTTTAAAAATAAAAATTGTTTTATATTTTAAGCAAAATATATTGCTTTAAGCTTTAAATTTCTTTTCTGGAAGTCTTGCTGACTTCCCAGGCCTGTCATGTTCTCTGCTGAAAAATCAAAATAGAATGCAGTAGTTTGATAATTATGTAACTTGATGTTCAGCTCCATTGAAATATACTTCAGTTATGTAAGACTGGGATTTTAGAAATAAATTTGGACGGTACCTGGCCCTAACAGCAGGGCTTTTTTAAATATTTTTTTTTTCTTTTCAGAGAGAGGGTTGTGATTTATGATGATGTTGTTTCTCTCCCGCAGCTATATTTTCACACTAATGTAAATTGTTTTAGGTTCTCTTATTCTGTGGTTGAAACATTTACTCTACAAAAAGAAAAGCAGACTTAGGCCAAAATTTTTAAATGCTCAGTCCCTCAAACTGAGATTCTTTATTAATGTAATATTTACATTTTCATTATATCCAGCTATATTTTTATCTCAAGTAGCTTTTCAGTTTTTAGTTTGCTGTTGTTCTTCCATTGTTGTACTTATTTTATAGTTAATGGTTCAGTCTCAAAAGTTTCACACTGAGGTTTATTCTTCAAATTTAATATTGTCACTGTTGCTGTTTTCCCCAACTGTAGAACGTAATAAATGTCCAGAAAAAGGTTTGTGTATATAGATGCTACAAACTGCTATTTGTAATGCAAATTGGATTATTTGAGAGCTTTTTGAGGTAATTTATAATTTTTTGCCACTTCTAGTGGGATAAAGAAAATAATTCCTTAAATTGCCGATTGTCTTAGCATTATAATGGGGATTTTTCTCCGATAGTTTGTGGAAATAGTTTAATCTTTTCTTTAGGCTGCTTACAAAAGAGATTTAGTCACTTTAATAACAAAAACCCCACAAAACTGTGTATGTACACATACATACTTACATGTGAACAGATAATTTTATTGAAAAATAAACACATAATTCTTAGTAGTGATTTTATAACAAGTATATGTTTCTTTGAAAACAATTAAAAAAAATAATTTATTGAATGCCCAGTCTGTACCACTAACATTGAAGCCCGTGTTACAGATGATGAAGCTGAGAGAGGCAATTTGACTTCTTTGAGGTAAACTTAACTAGTTAGTTGTCGATCCAGGATTTGAACCCACATCGAGTGAGTTCTAAAGCCTGTGCTCTTTCTCTTTTACTTATATTCTTTCTACATTAATTTCTCCCTTGTTTGTAGCTATTAAGATAAAGGTAGAGAAAACTGGAATCTTGCTTAGAAATAGAATGAGAAAAATTACTGCTAATAGTTGAAGTATTAATGGGCTCTTGGGGGAAAAATGGCAGACTAGAAGCAGCCACCAGCAGCCTATGTACGAATCGCTCTTCTCTGAGAGAACATTATGGAATCACAGAGAAGCAACACTGGACACTCAGTGTGTGGGAAAAAAAGGTGATGGGTGATATATTTAACTAGATCAAAGCACGTGCAGAGAAGAGCAAGTGGATAGAGTGCTGGGCACCGTGCTCACCCTGCTGGCGCTGTGCCAGTCATGAGAAGGCTGCCTCCACTGCCACAGACCTCAACCTGATCATACTGGGGGCCTGCCTGGAGTCTGTGTGGAGTCATTGCACCGGACCACAGGCGTAGTGGGGCCAGGCACCGGTTAAAGCCATCTGAGCTCTCAGGTGCATGGTGACAGGTCAGCACTGGGCTGGGGAGGGAGTGGAATAGCTGGAGGCTCCCCTGAGCTGTACCTTGTGACTGGAAGCCAAGCATACTTCCCCTACATTGCAACGGGATCTGAGCACAGGAATTGACTGGGGCAGCATAGGCTCCAACCTGGGAGGCTTTGGGCCACTGCTTCTTTGGTGGGTCCCGGGGGTGGTGGCGGGGAGAACTCCGTAGTTCCTGACCCACTAGATCCAACCTCCGCCCATGTGACTTGGCATCTGTGCGGTCCCCGAGCCTGTGAAACAGCTTGCCACTTATTTGGCCCCGACCTCCAGGACCCAGATGCCTCCTTCCTGTTTGGCCCTGACCGCCCTCCAGGTTAGATTAGCTCTGCCACTCTCACAGCCCTGCTCCTGGCTCAGAGTCCCTGCTCAAAAGCCCTGCTTCAGGCTCCTCCCCAGCTCTGGCTCTGAGGCTCTCACATTGGAGCACGAGGCTCCTCCTATGTGCTTCCAGAGCTCCGGCCAGGCTGGGGACACAATCCCCAAGATTCCAGTGCTGCACCTGGACCCAAGATCCCACCCTGGAACCGCCACTACTGCTGCAGGGCTGGAGGAACTGCTCCAAATTCCAATGCCTTACCAGAGACCGCCCAGCCTTGAGCCACCAGTACACTGGGAACTGTTTGAGCAAACACCCACAGCCCGGGAACCCATGACTACTTCCTAGATAGCCCCATCTAGTTGCTCTTGTCACTTCCCTGGGGAGACCCCAGGTAGAGTAATCCCCACAACACCAGCCTCAGTGAAGAGGGTCTCGTCCAGCTTCCAACTCAAACATCCTACAATGATCTGGTGAACAACCCCACACCCAGCACAAACAGCATTCAGCACAGGCTTGGGCAGAGGCAATCATCACAGGCAAACAGAACAAATCAGAACAGCTGCACTATAGATTTCTAGTGCGCATGACCCTCCTCTCCTACTTCAACATTCCAGAGTTGGGGGGAAAAAGCACCATCTAGTGACCTTCCTTTTTTATAAGTAAGCAGGAGAGTTTCCAGCAAAGAACAGGTGCCCTGCAAACTTATTAGCCCTGAGTCAAGAAAAGAGGTTTCAGATGAGAAGAAGCCAGCAAAAGAATGCTGGCAAAACAAAAAAGCAAAATAGATTGACACTCCCACGGGATCACAATGGAGCTACAGCAGTGAACTCCAAATATAAAGAAATTGTTGAAATTACAGAAATGGAATTCAGAACATGGATGGCAAATAAGATGAATGGAATTGAAGAGAAAGTTGAAAATTAACAAAAAGAAGCCAAAATATATTTCAGGAAATTAGTGAAAAAGTCACTAAAGAACTAGACAACATAAGGAAGGATATAATAGAACTTAAAGAAATGAAAGAGTCATTTAAGGAATTCAAAACACAGCAGAAAGTTTCAGCTGTGAAGGCTCTCGAGCAAACCCAGTCATTTTGTTCTCTAGGAGAACAAAAAAGGAAGAGCAATCACTTAGAGAGATACAGGACTATGTGAAGCAAACTAACAAACAAATTATAGGTATTCCTGAGGGAGAAGAAGAGCTAAAAGCATGGAAAATCTATTCGAGGGAATTATTGAGGAAAAGTATCCTAGTATCTCTAGAGATCCAGGCATCCAGATACAAGACAATCATCTAATAGCAGGAAGATTCATAGCAAATAGGACATCTTCAAAACACATAATAATCAACCTGGCCAAAGTCAAAATGAAAGAAGGAATTCTATAAGCAGCTAGATGTAAGCAATAACTGACCTACAAGGGAAAACCCATCAGGACAACAGCAGCTTTCTCAGTGGAAACCTTATAAGCCAGAAGGGAGTGGGGCCTCATTTTCAATCTTATTAAACAGAACAACTGCCAGCCTAGAATTTTGTATCCTGCAAAACTAAGTTTCACAATTGATGGAGAAATTAAGTCTTTTCCAGACAAGCAAACACTGAGAGAATTTGTCATGACCAGACCTGCCCTGCAGGAAATATTCAGAATTGCATTATAGACAAATCAGCACAATAGATATCCACCAATGTAAAATCATACAACATAGCTAAAGCTCCCAACTCCTATTAAACAATAGCACAAGAAAACGAACAAAGCAACAAGGTACTACCCAATATGATGGATGGAACAGCATCACACATATCAATTCTCTCTCTTAAAATTAATAGTTTAAATGTACCATTCAAAAATATAGTCTGGCTGAATGGATGAAAAAATACAGCTCAAGTATCTGCTGCCTCCAGGAGACTCATTTAAATGACAGGGATGCAAACAGACTCAAAGTTAAAGGATGGAAAAAAATATTCCATGCACATGGAAACCAAAGGAGATAGCCATTCTCATATCAGACAAAATTGATTATAAATCAAAAGTAAAAAAAGACAAAGATGGTCATTATATAATGGTAAATGGGGCAATTCAACAAGAAGACGTAGCAATCCTAAATATATACACACCTAACACAGGAGCTCCCAGATACATAACATAAATTCCACTAGAGTTAAGAAAGGAAATAAATAATATTTTCATACTTGCTGGGGACTTCAACACACCACTATCAGAGCTGGACACATCATCAAAGCAGAAAATAAAGAAAGAAACACTGGACTTAAATGGTAACCTAGAACAAATGGATCTAACAGATATTTACAGAACACTGTACTCCCAAACTACTTAATATATATTCTTCTCATCAGTACATGGGACATTTTACAAAATTGGTCATATCTTAGGCCACAAAACATATCTCAACAAATTAAAAAAATAGAAATCATACATGTGTCTTCTCAGACCATGGTGGATTAAAACCAGAAATAAATTCTAAGAGTAACACTCAATTCTACACAAAGTCATTGAAATGAAACAACCTGCAATGAAATGATTATTTTGTCAATAATGAAATTATTACTAAGATGGAAATGTAAAGATTCCTTGAATTGAACGACAAAGGAGACACAAGCTATCAAAATCTATGGGACATGGCCAAAGCATACATATAGGGAAAATTCATATAGGGAAATTCCACATACAAAAGTCAGAAAGATCACAAATTAACAACCTAATATAACATCTCAAGGAACTAGAAAAAGAAGAGTAAACCAAACCCAAAGCCAGCAGAAGAAAACAAATAACAAAATTCAAAGATAAACAAGATTGATAGACCTCTTGGTAGATTAACCAGGAGTAAAAGAGAAAGGGCCCAAGTAAGCTCAATCAGAAATGAAAAAGGAGATATTATAGCTGATAGCACAGAATACCAAAATGTCATCTACGAATACTATAAAAATCTCTATGTACATATACTACAAAATGTAGAGGAAATGAACAACTTCCTGGAAACACACAACCTTCCAAGACTCAGTCAGGAAGAAATAGGACTCCTGAATACACTAATAATGAGCAGTGAGACTGAAGCAGTAATAAAAAGTCTTCCAACAAAAAAAGCCCTAGACCAGATGGATTCACAGCTGAATTTTACCATACCTATAAAGAAGAACTGGTACCCATCCTGCAGAAATTATTCCATAACATAGAGAAGGAGGGAATTCTCCCCAACTCATTCTATGAATCCAGTTCATCTTGATTACCAAAGCCAGGTAAGGAGACAACAAAAAAAGAAAACTACAGACCAATATCCTTTATGAATATAGATGCAAAAATCTTCAGTAAAATAATAGCAATCTGAATTCAACAATGCATAAAAAAATTAATCCACCATAACCATGTGGGCTTCATCTCAGCAATGCAAGGATGGTTCAACATATGTAAATCAATAAATGTGATTCAACACATAAACAGAAGGAAAAACAAAGACCATACAATCATCTCAATAGATGCAGAAAAAGCATTCGACAAAATTCAGAATTCAAAATTCTTTTATGATAAAAACGCTCAACAAACTAGGCATGGAAGGAACATATCTCAAGATTATAAAAGCCATATATGACAAACCCACAGGCAACATGATATTAAATGGGGAAAAGTTGAAAGCATTTCCACTCAGAACTGGAACAAAACAAGGATTCCCACTATCACCACTTCTATTCAACATAGTGCTGGAAGTCCTAGCCATAGCAATCATGCAAGAGAAATAAATGAAGGGTATTCAAATCAGGAAAGAGGGGGTAAAACTATCACTTTTTGCTGATGTTATGATTTAGTATTTAGAAAACCCCAAAGACTCCATCAAGAGACTCCTGGAACTGATACATAAATTCAGCAAAGTCTCAGGATATAAAATCAGTGTACACGAATCAGTAGCCTTTCTGTATACCAGTAACAGTCAAGCCAATATTCAAATCAAAGATTCCGTACCATTCACAGTAGCTACAAAGAAAATAAAATACCTAGGAATATACTTAACCAAGGAGGTGAAAGATCTCTACCAGGAGGATTATGAAACACTGAGGAAAGAAATTGCAGATGACACAAACAAATAGAGAAACATAACATGTTCATGGATTAGTAGAATCAGCATTGTTAAAATGTCCATACTATCCCAAGTGATTTACAGATTCAGTGAAATCCCCATCAAAATACCAATGGCATATTTCAGAGATCTAGAAATAATAATTCTATGCTTCATTTGGAACTAGAAAAGAGCCCAAATAGCTGAAGCAATCCTAAGCAAAAAGAACAAATCTGGAGGCATCAGATTACCGGACTTCAAACTATACTACAAGGCTATAGTATCCAAAAGTGTGGTATTGGTACAAAAATAGAGACATAGACCAATTGAACAGACTAGAGAACCCAGATATAAAACTGTCTACCTACAGCCAACTGATCTTTGACAAAGTGGACAACAACACACACCGGGGGAAAGAAGCCCTATTCAATAAATGGT
>CAUYPO010086921.1:0-19898 GCA_963574435.1 Cheirogaleus major
TCATACCATTTTCATCTCCAATTTGACCATAAAACTCATTGGAAAAACAGAATTCTATACACAGATATTTGCTTTATGAATCACTCCTTAGAAATGACTTGTTGCATATTACCTAAAGTGATTTACAGAATTAATGCAATCCTCATTAAAGTACCACCATCATTCTTTACAGATATAGAAAAAATAATTCTTCACTTTGTATGGAACCAGAAAAAAACCTCGTATAGCCAAAGCAATCTTAAGTAAAAACAACAAACTGGGAGGCATCAGTCTTCCTGACTTCAAGCTGTACTATAAAGCAATAATAGTTAAATCAGCCTGAGAATGGCACTAAGAACAGAAGCATCGATATTTGGAATAGAACTGAGATTTCACAGATGAAACCATCTGCATACAGTAATCTAATCTTTGATAAAGGAGACAAAAATATACAATGGGGAAAAGAATCCCTTTTCAATAAATGGTGCTAGGTAAACTGGATAGCTACATGCAGAAGAATGAATCTGGATCCTTACCTCTCACCTTTCACAAAAATCCATTCAAGATGGATAACAGACTTAAACCTAAGGCATGAAACCTTAAGAATCCTAGAAGAAGATGTTGGGAAAATCCTAACAGACATTGGCCTAGGCAATGAATTCTTGAAGAAGACCCCTAAGGCAATCACCGCAGCATCAAAAATAAACAAATGGGATCTGATCAAATTAAAAAGATTCTGCAAAGCCAAGGAAACTATCATTAGAGCAAATAGACAACCCACAGAATGGGAGAAAATATTTGCTCTCTATACTTCTGATAAAGGTCTAATAACAAGAATCTATCTAGAACTCAAAAGAATTAACAAGAAAAATTCAAACAACCCCATCAATAAATGGGCAATGAAAATGAACAGAAACTTCTCCAAAGAAGACAGAATAATGGCCTGCAAACATATTAAAAAATGCTCAACATCTCTAATCATTAGAGAAATGAAAATCAAAACCACAATGAGATACCACCTAACCCTAGTGAGGATGGCCTGTATCAAGAAATCCCAAAACAACAAATTCTGGCAAGGACGTGGAGAGACAGGAACACTCTTACATTGCTGATGGGACTGCAAGTTAGTGCAACCTTTGTGGAAAAGAATGTGGAGACACCTCAAACAGCTAAAAATAGAAATACCATTCAACCTAGCAATAGCATTGTTAGGCATCTACCCAAAAGAGCTTAAGACATTCTATAATAAAGACATTTGCACCCAAATGTTTATGGCAGCACAATTCACTATTGCAAGGACGTGGAAACAATCCAAGTGCCCGTCAATTCATGAGTGGATAATTAAAATTTGGTATATGTTCACAATGGAATATTACTCAATTCTAAGAAACAACAGTGAGCTAGTACCGCTTATACTATCCTGGATTAAGTTTAAGCCCAGTATCCAAAGTGAGATGACACAAGATCAGGAAAATGGGCTCCACATGTACTCGCCATCAAATTGGTACTGACTGATTAAAACTGTGGTACTCAAATGGTGGTAGTGTTCACCAGGGATCCCGAGGGCAGGGGGGTAGACCCATATCTTAGGGATGTGGTGAGCATTGTGGAAGTGAAGGGCTTACCTCTAACCCTTCCTAGGGAGAGGCAAAGATATAAATGTAAGCAAAATGTCAACAAAAAAAAAACCATTTATCGGGTAGTGGGCAGGTGGGAGGGTGGAGGAGGGGATGGGTGTATACTTACAAAATGAGTGCGATGTGCACCACCTGGAGGATGGACACGCCTGAAGCTCTGACTCTGCAGGGTGGGGAAGGGTGGCAAGGGCAATATATGTAACCTTAACAATATTTGTACCCCCATAATATGATGAAATTAAAAAAATAAAAATAAAGTAATGACTTGCTTAAAATTAGTCAGCACCTCATGAGGAGAAATACTTCCAAGTTTTCTTTTTTTATTATTTTTTTAAGTTTTATCTTTAAGAGAAATGTGAATCCAGCTTTACTTTTTCAGTGTAAAAAAAGAGTGCACTCAACTAAGTCCAAGAAAATAGTCAATACTTTGCCTGTGTCTCATGATTCAATTTGCAAGCCACTCTGATGGTGACAAATTGTAAATAACAAAAGCAGATTGATACTGTGATTCCTGTTTTAAAACACTTTATTTTCTCTCCTATCTCAAAAGAATTTTCTTCCATCCTTCATATCTTTTACAAACTCGCCATTCCAATGAGTAACATAAGGGTATGAGTAACTTATAGTAGACAGCCATATATACACATACACGGTTTCAAGCCAAATTTGATCCAAATTTGATTCCATCAAATCCACACAGGACTGCAGCAACACTGGCTAAATCAATATTTGCCGTGTTTTCAAGACCTTCAGTAAGTGACATCCTGCCATCTCTTGTAATAGTCTCCTTTTTTAAAAGTCCTGTGAAGAAGAATTTAGTTACAATTGTGATTATCACTGTGCTATTGGAAATAGGAAAAACTAGAAACAATTTAAGCGTCCCCAAGTAGAGGAATGGTTAAATACCTAAGTCCTCCATGCATATGGCAGGACACCTTGCTGACATTCAAGTGACAGTGTAGAATATTAATGACACAAAAAGATTGTCACAATATTTTGTTGAAAGTAGGGGAGTTATAAAACAGCATATACTGGGTGATCCATTTTTGTGTAAATGCTATATGCACATATATTCTTCATGTGTGCACAAAACATTAAGTACCTCTTAGGCACTGTGTTAGGCTGTGAGAATGCAGTGGTGAAGACAAACAATTTCCACCCTCTTGAAGCTTATGGTCTAGCCAGGAAAATACATTAGATAAATAAGTATACAAGGCATTAGTTAATTCCAACTATGGGAAATGCTGCAAAAAACAAGATATTGTATGTAATTTCCAAGAAAACCCTCGCCCCAGATATTCTACTCATCCTCTTCAAGTCAGCTTTGTGAAGCTCCTCTGGGTGGTAATGTTTTAGGACATATTCTCCTTCCTCATATGTACTTCCTAATTTTTCCTATAAATATATTTTTATAATAAGACCAACAAAAGAGAAATTTTAGAATTCCTGGGGGAAAGTTTCTCATCAAGCATGCCACCCGACCAAAAATAACCTTGCATTGACTGGAAATCCTCGCTCCTCAAATCTTTTTTGCCAAGTTAATAATGTGAATTGTTTTAACCTTTCTTTATAGGCTTTATTTTCTAAGCTTTAAATCATCTTCATTGTCCTTTTATGAACTGCCTCCAAGTTTTATGTGATTAATGCCTGCTCATTAGATGCTGAACAAACTTGGGGACGGATGCGCTCCAGTAACTTTAAAGGCTTTGGTTTTGTCAAAGAAGAGCTGCAGCCAGTGCAAAATATATATCATCTGCATCTATGATAAACATACCTCTTAAAGTTGAGTTCTCCATAAAAGCATTCAATCTTCCCATTTCTTTCTAATTAAGATCTTCTTCCCAACTTCAAAGGCCTGGATTACATCCACAAACCCTAAATAATGTGTTTCATTTCTTTAAAAATAGCATTTCCCTGAAGCAGCATTACACAGACATTTCAACGTGTTAGTTTTTTTTCTCTATCCAAGCCTGTCAGCAGATTTGCTACTGCTCTGGCCATCAGACACAACGCATCAGGTCCAAGCAATTTTACCAGCACAGCATTTTTATTTTATCTCTGGAAGGCAAGTAAAGACACTGTTTTTAAGATCCAAACTGCCCTGGACAATTTTTTGAGTATCTAATATTTCTTGGGCATCTAACATGTACATAATATTTCTCTCGTATGGCTAAGCAAGAAGATGCAGTTCCTAAATTCCAAAGATTGACACCTAAATGGAAAGATAATACAAACAGGTGAGTTTACACATGAAGATTTAGTGGCCTCTTTATTATGTATTAAAAGGCCTAGGTCACTGGGAAAATATACACCAATGCCTAACAACCTCATACAATTCTAACAGAGAATTAAGATTAAGCTTTGCTCAGCTGTGGGAAGTTTCCATGGACTAGATGACTTTTATGTGACGTTTTTATTACTGTTGAAAATAGCACACAGGGCCTAGCCAAATATGCAGCCTAACCACTGGGCAAAAGCATTTTCAGAACCACCACAGCTCAAATTAAGCCTGACCCTTTATTGCCACAAAGAACTTATATAGCTAGAATGATACGTACACATTTTTTTCTTTGTTTCTGTCCCCAGGTGAGTCTACACTGGTATTCATGGTGGACAGAACCAATGCTATGAATCCAAATAAACCAAAATGGCAATTTCTAATTCAATTCACATTCTCCATCATCATTAATGCACTTGAATTTTGCCCCAAAAGGCAGAACTTTCTACTGAAACTTCTGTTCTATAAACAGATTTGAATTCTAGTTTGCAACAGCATGAACAGAAGTTAAATGATTCAGTCCTGATTCCAGGTCAATTCCATCAACATCATCAGTAAGATTTTAAGTTATCCAAGATATATTGCCTGTCCTCTAGAAGCTAATAGACAAAGAGTCTCTTAGAATTGTGAATTCTCTGCAATAAAACAAACCAGAAATCAGCCTGAATCCTTTTGTATTTTTATTCTCTTTAAATAAGGACACTTTAGTGTAGATTCCCTGGAAGAAAAAAGTGAAGTGACAAGAACTGCTTCCTATGCATGTCTACCATGTTAGGCTGCACAGGTTGTGCACTGCAGAATTCCAAGGGCTGCCATTCAAACAGGGTGGAGTAGTACAATATGGCAACCTGAGTCCAGTGGTCTCCATTAAGCAGAGATCCAGGAGAGCTTGTGCTAAAAAGATTGAGACTTGGTCATAGCTATTGAGTTAGAGTTCCCTAAAATCTCCCTGCCTAGAGTTACTTTTGGTCCCACAGCCTAAAAACCTGAACACACAGCGTGGGGCTGAAAGGCACCAGCTAAAAAAGTTAAAAGGATAAAGGAGCAGAAAGCTATGCAGATTATGTCTTAGCTCAAGCCAAAGGGCTAATCACATTTGTTACATTCATAACATTTCTCCCTATAGTATGTAATCACTAAATGTGTAAATCACTTGTTGGATGGCTAGACAACTACATAAATGATTTCTTAAGTATAGCCTGGCCCCAGCTTACAAATTGCCATTCCTCTAGTGTTCTGTGCTCTCTTATTTCTTAACATTTATAGAAATGTGCTTGTAACTGATAACAGATAAAAGAAATATGGCCTTCACCTTTATGGATTCTCCTTCTACACTTAATTCCCAAATAATCACCTAAATATCTGCTAGAGGAAAACAACAATAGCTTAATTTGTTGTGAATGCAGGAAGTATATTAATTTGCCTACTTATTGACTCCAACAAAGTCCATGCACTTTCATTCAGATGTTCCTCATCCTGTTTGATATGACCTTTCAGAGGCTCTGTCCCATGCATGGTGTGAGGAAGAAAGGACACGAACTTCCAACAGGCTCACTTTTACTTGAAGCCTGGTCTTTAGAAAAGTTCCATCTTGTTTGGAATTTCTATGACTAGGCCATGTGTCAAAAGTCTGTCTCTCATACTTTGTTACCCTCATTTCTTTGGAAAGAAAAGTTGGTTAAAGAGAGGGGCCTGCTCCTCCTTCTCCTTTCCTTCCTTGGCTTCATCATATGTGTTTTACTCCCACAAATGGAAATTCAGTCCTCTAAACAACTGGTGGATGTTTGTCTGGGAACTGCTCAGTTTTGCCAGTTTTAGGCTTTTACTTCATCTGGTTTCAGCCATTTGTGATGAGACACACACAGGGAGGCTGCCTTTGGACTTTTTTTCATAATGCTTTGAATCCATCTATTCCATATGTTATATTTACTTTAGTACTAGTCAATAACAGACAAACTTACAACATGTACACACCTGCCTCTAAACCTAGAATAGGACCATGTAGTCTCGTTCTTTCCAGACTGTGGACTTGGAGAAAATTAAAGTTAGAACTTTGCCATAATTTGTTATAGAGAAGCAACATTTCACAGAGGAGGGTCAACCTCATATGTAGACAGAATCGATGCTCCTCTATCCGCCACAACTGGAGACATGTTGGAAACCCACGTTTTTCAGATGTCCTGCTCACGTTTCACCGATATCCAACTAATAATTCGTGTATTTGCTTATACTTTCTCTATTCTACAGCCATTTATGAAGAACTATTCTTTGGAAATTGCTAGAGAAACAAATATAAGACAAAATTTGACTTAGGGAAGTCATGGCTAAGCTACATGATGGTGAGACAAGGGGCCCTTAAATAGCTACCAATGCTGTGATGAGTGCAATGAAAGATGCATGCATGCACGTAGCATGATGCTCATAAGAGCACAAAGGAGGAGTAACTAATTCAGGCTGAGTGGAGGGTAGCTCTGGGAATTTCCTCTTTGAGAAAGAAAACCATAACTGATTTGAAGGCATGAGTTAGGCAAACACATGGGAAAGGTATTTAGGGAGAAGCCACAGCATGAGCAAAGCCCCAAACAGGAAACAATATGACATGAGTAAGAATTATATCTAGGACAGTGGTGGTGCGAGACAGAAAATGACAAGGGATGAGGCAGAGAAAACAGGAGAGTGTGGTCTTTTATCCTATACACAAGGGAGAACAACAAGGCCATTTGCATTTTAGGTAGACTATCTGACAGGTATTAGAGGGTGACAGCACTGAAGGCAGGGAATCCAGTAAGAGGATGTTGCAAAACTCCAAGAGCTGCATAACCTACGTGGATTCAGCATCTGAGTAGAAGGATACAGAAGGAAAGCAACTGGGTTTCTGATGTCCCTGAGAACAGAGAACTCCCAAATCAGCAAGTACTAACAACAAGCCAGTCTGGGAATGGATGCCAAAACTAGGAAGGGATTCTGCTTGACTTAATTTGTGGTTGAGTGCCTTCATCAAGGGGATCTTGACGTAATAAGAGATGACAGGACTGGAGCAGTCTGGGCCCTAGACACTTCAAAGCTAAAAAACCAAATCTACCCCCCAATACAAAACCTCACAATGAGGATAAAATGCTGAAAGTAAAATCCAAATAGCGCAAGACTGGGACAATGTGGGCACTTTTGTTGATAAGGTCCGATAAAAGTGGAAAAGGAGAGCAGAAGAGGCAGAGCCCAGAAAGTGTGAGGTCATATCCTTTATCATTTTGAAAATGCAAGAGAAGAAGGACCTATAAATCTGTAAAGCCCATAAAGATGCCTGGTCCACCATTCTAAAGCTATAGGAAAACTCATTGACCACTCAGTCTCTACAGAGTTATTGTGCCAAAAATGAAAATAACATTTCTATAATGAAGGCAGTCCAGAAAATCATACCCACAAAACTGATTGAACACTGTAACCTGATATTTTAACACAAGCTAAATATTTTTAGAAAATGGTAGCTATGAAAGAACAACATAAATCAAAATTAGAATAACTCAGAAATAAGGAGATTGGAGAAAAGAAAAATTGGAAAAGAGAGGTGACAAAATCAGGAAAAATTTGAAATAAAATTGTTTCAGAAATGATGATAAAACTAGAATAAACACAAGAGGGAATGAGTATAGCAAATAAAGTCTTAAGATAAACAGAAGTCCAAAAAAAGGAAAAATTTAAAGATAAAAAAGAAGTGAATAAAAATATTTTTTTAAAGGATTCAAGGTAAAGTGATAGATACAGAAGAGGGACAAAAGGAAATAGCATATGTAAAGTATGAGTCAAAATAGGAGTTCCCAGAGCAGAAAACCAAACCAATAGAACAGAACAAATACTAAAAATACTAACATGTATGTATATGCATATAAAACAATGAGAGAACTGAAGCTGAATATAGGATCAATAAATGTAAATCAACTTCTCTTGCTCATTGGAAAATAAAAGATTTTCAAGATTGGCCAACAAAGCCAAGTCCAATACTATGTTGTATACAAGAGAACCTCCTAAAATAAAGAGATTTAAAAAGGTTAAAGATAAGAGAATAGAAAAGATATACCAGGCAAACACAAACTTTTTTAAGTGTCACAATCCTGATGTCTAATTAGGTATAATTTATACCAAAAAGCACTGAAAATATGCAAAGGATGCTTTATAAAAATAAAGGCTACATGGGAGGCCAAGGCAGGAGGATCGTTCAAGGTCAGGAGTTTGAGAGCAGCCTGAGCAAGAATCAGACCCTGTCTCTACTGAAAATAGAAAGAAATTAGCTGGACAACTAAAAATATATATAGAAAAAATTAGCCAGGCATGGTGGCGCATGCTTGTAGTCCCAGCTACTTGGGAGGCTGAGGCAGAAAGATTGCTTGAGTCCAGGAGTTTTAGGTTGCTGTGAGCTAGGCTGACGCCACAGCACTGTAGCCCGGGCATCAGAGCGAGACTCTCAAAAAAATAAAAAAATAAAAATAAAGGCTACAATGCAGAGTGAAGATATGAGCTATTAATATTTATCCATCCAATAACATGGCAACAACTTCCATAAAGCAGAAACTATAGGCAATGCAATGTTAAATGGAAATAGACTAATAATGAGAGACATCATCACACTTTTGTCAATACAAGAAAGATCAAATGGATATAGAAAGGATATAGAAAATCTAAACAGTAAAATCAATCAGGTAATGATAAACATTATATGTATTATACATATTATAGATATATTTAATGCTGAACCCTGGTAATAATAAATGTTTCTCTCAAGAACACATTTGAACATTCATAAATATTGAGTATATTTAGGCTATAAAAAATTAAATAAATTCCAAATAATATAATTAATACAAACAGCATCCTCAGACAATGATGTAATAAAAATAAAAATTAATAACAAAATCATATAACAAAAAGCCCTACCACATGTAAATTAAAGAACACACTAGTGAACAACTCCTGGAAGAAAAGAAAAATACAAAATTTCTTGAAAATAATTTTTTAAAAACACAATATATCAAAATATCTTGGGTATAGCTAAAACTGTTATGAAAGGAAAATTTATATCATTAAACACCTATATCAATAAAAGTGAAAATAAATGAATTAAACAACCAATGTAAAAAGCTAGAAAAAGAACAAGTACAAATAGACAGAATTAGAAATGACAAGGAGAAAATAACCATCGAATAAAATAAAACTTTAAAACTCATAGACTATTTTACACAGTTCTCTACAAATAAATTCGAAATTGATGATTTTGAAGAAAGGCACAACTTATCTAAATAGATCAATTACCACAAGAGAAATAGGAAAAGTAGTTAAAAGTTCTCCCACAAAAAAGCACCAGGGTCAGATGGCTTCTCAGTTTAATTCTACCAAAACTTTGAAAATCAAATCATCCCAATGCTACCTAAACTATAAATATTCCAGAAAAGGAAAGAAAATTTCACAATGTTTTAGGGCTTAGCAAATATTATATCAAAACAGAAACTATAGATCAACCTCACTATAAACTTCAATGTAAAAATTATAATAATTATTAGCAAGTAGAATCAAATGGTACATTAAAAAATAATATATCACCTTGAGTGGATTTTTGTGAGAGGTGAGAGGTAAGGATCCTGATTCATTCTTCTGCATGTAGCTATCCAGTTTACCCAGCACCATTTATTGAAGAGAGATTCTTTTCCCCATTGTATATTTTTGTCTGCTTTATAAAAGATTAGGTTACCGTATGCAGATGGTTTCATCTCTGGAATCTCAGTTCCATTCCAAATATCGATGTTTCTGTACTTGTGCCAGAACCTGGCTGATATAAGTCTTATTGAATTATAGTACAGCATGAAGTCAGCAAGACTGATGCCTCCCAGTTTGTTCTATTTACATAAGATTGCTTTGACTATATGAGGTTTTTTCTGGTTCCATGCAAAGTGAAGAATTATTTTTTTTTAGATCTGTAGAGAATGATGGTGGTACGTTGATGGGGATTACATTGATTCTGTAGATGACTTTAGGTAATACTGACATTTTAACGATATTGATTCTACCAATCCATGAACAAGGTAGATTTTTTCATCTGTTTACATCTTCTACAATTTTTTTAGTGTTTCGTAGTTCTCCTTGTATAAGTCTTTCATATCTTTTGTTACATATATTGCTAGATATTTAATTTAATATATTCCTAGATATTAATTTTATTTGGGGCTATAGTAAAAGGTATTGCGTTTTTTATTTGAGTTTCGGTTTGACTGTTATTGGCATATATGAATACCTCTGATTTGTGTATATTGATTTTGTAACCTGAGACTTTACTGAATTAATTTATCAAGTCTAGGAGTCTCTTGGACGAATCCATGTGGTTTTCTAGGTATAATATCATATCATTGGCAAAGAGTGAGAGTTTGATCTCATCTGCACCTACTTGGATGCCCTTAATATCCCTCTCTTGCCTGATTGCTATAGCTAGGACTTCAAGTACTATGTTGAATAGAAGAGGAGATAGTGGGCGTCCTTGTCTGGTTCCAGATCGAAGTGGGAATGGTTTCAGTTTTTCCCCATTGAGTGTGATATTGGCCATGGATTTGTCATAAATGGATTTGATAATTTTAAGGTATGAGCCGCCTATGCCTATTTTGTTAAGAGTTTTATCATAAAAGTGTTTTGGACTTTGTCAAATGCTTTTTCTGCATCTATTGAGAGAATCATATGGTCTTTGTTCTTCTTTTTATTTATGAGGCAGATTGCATTTATAGATTTGCGTATGTTGAACCAGCCTTACTCAAGATGGATAACAGATTTAAACCTAAGGCATGAAACCTTAAGAATCCTAGAAGAAGAGGTTGGGAAAACCCTCTCAGACATTGGCCTAGGCAAAGAATTCTTGAAGAAGACCCCCAAAGCAATCACCACAGTAACAAAAATAAACAAATGGGATCTGATCAAATTAAAAAGATTCTGCACAGCCAAGGAAACTATCATTAGAGCAAATAGACAACCCACAGAATGGGAGAAAATATTTGCTCTCTACTCTTCTGATAACAAGAATCTATCTAGAGCTCTAAAGAATTAACAAGAAAAAATCAAACAACCCCATCAAGAAATGGGCAACGGAAATGAACAGAAAATTTCAAAAGAAGACAGAATAATGGCCAGCAAACATATTAAAAAATGCTCAACATCTCTAATAATTAGAGAAATGCAAATCAAAACCACAATGAAATATCATCTAACCCCAGTGAGATTGGCCTGTATCAAGAAATCCCAAAACAACAAATGCTGGCGAGGATGTGGAGAGACAGGAACACTCTTACACTGCTGGTGGGACTGCAAATTAGTGCAACCTTTGTGGAAAAGAATTTGGATATATCTCAAACAGCTAAAAATAGAAATACCATTTGACCCAGCAATAGCATTATTAGGCATCTACCCAAATGAGCATAAGACATTCTATTATAAAGACACCTGCACCTGAATGTTTATGACAGCACAATTCGCTATTGCAAGGACATGGAAACAACCCAAGTGCCTGTCAATTCTTGAGTGGATTATTAAAATTTGGTATATGTTTACAATGGAATGTTACTCAATTCTAAGAAATGACAGTGAGCTAGCACCGCTTATATTATCCTGGATTGAGCTTAAGCCCATTATCCAAAGTGAGGTGACACAAGATCAGAATAGTGGGTTCCACATGTACTCACTCAAATTGGTACTGACTGATTAACACTATGGTGCTCAAAGGGTGGTGGTGTTCACCAGGGATTCGGGGGTTGGGGGGGTAGACCCACATCTGAGGGATGTGGTGAGCATTGTGGAGGGGAAGGGCATACCTCTAACCCTTGCTAGGGAGAGGCAAAGATATAAAATGTAGCCAAAATGTTCAAAAAAAATCATTTATCAGGTGTCGGGCAGGTGGGAGAGGGGAGGAGGGGATGGGTATTTACATACATAGTGAGTGCGATGCGCACCGTCTGGGGGATGGACACGCTTGAAGCTCTGACTCGAGGAGGGAGGGGAGACAAGGGCAATGTATGTAACCTTAACATTTGTACCCCCATAATATGCTGAAATAAAAAAATAAAATGAAAAAAAAAAATAATAATTTTAAAAAAGGTTGTTGGATATTCCCAAGAGTGGCTTTAGTGTACCAAAATATTAGTCAAAGGTTATTTTCGTTTTCAAAATTAACATTCATTTCATTTCAGTTACAAATTTTAAAATCTAATGTTTCCTTTAGCTTTTAATCCAACTCACAAATCTTATTTTATAAAATGAATAGTATGGCTGTAGCAAATTTCAGTGATCTCTACTAAGGAAACATTTGCAACTTAATTAGGTTGCCATAAGTAGTTCAAACTTACTTATAGATGTAAAATACCTGACTTCCATTTTTAGTGCTATAATAATAAAAATCTTCTTGAGTACTTAAAAAAATCCCCACAAATCTAAAAATCTTATGAATGTGATGATTCTTAAAATATCTTAAATGTATATCATTTTAGTAAGACTTCAATATAAAACAAGTCAGTGTGAGTTATTTAATAACATATTTTAATAGAATCAGAAGGCCACTCTGTTACTCCAAGGTGCCAATTTATTTAAACATTACAAATACTTAAAACACCAAACATGCACAATTTATTATTTCCCAGCACTAAACTATACATACCAGAAGGTTGAAGGGCTTGATATCCTTAAATATTTCCATATTTAATTCACAACCTTCTTATAGTTAAAAGATGCTTACCCACCAAGAAGACAATTACCGTAACCCCAAGAATTTTGGAAATAACTTTTCAGCTTGCTGAGGGTACCTGACCATCTGGCTGGGACCTGGCTGGGACCTGAGCCCGGAAGTTCCACACCTCCAGACCCATTGTTCTATGACCCAACTGCTAGGCTAAGCCACGTAAAGGCAAACTCTACACCTCCTATCCTAGATAGGATTATTTGTGGAGCCCATATTCTTGCACCTGAGTTTGACTCATCCCCTTACCTAATTCTTTTAATCACTCACAGACATCCACAACTGCCAATCAGGATGCTACATCAATGATGAAATTTTGTGTTTGATATCCTCATCAGTTAAGGATACACCTCTATGGTCTGCTAGAGCAGCTACTGAGAACGCCTCATGGAGAAGTAGACATTTGGGCTGTGTTGCATGGGGCCTTCTCACACCAAAACTCTGGTGCCTGTGCCTTCTTGCTTTCTGCTAGCTTTCCCATTCCCCACTGTCGGGGGTCCAGTGGTTTGCTGGAGCCAACTGTGCACATCTCTCCCCAGCCTTGCTTTCAGTGACATCACATTGGCAGCTTGACATCAGTCAGGGTCGGGAAGAATTTACACCAAGGAAATAGGCAGAGGCTACAAACAAGAGCTTTCAGGAAGCTGGTTGTTAAACACTCACCGTGGGTGGTTCCCCAGACAGGCTTGCAATCTCTTTGGCCATGCTCTGGATTTTAGACCAATCAATTGATCATTTTCTCCTTCTAATCAAATTTGGTCTTTGCCAAGTCAGAGTGTTATAAAGCTCTATACTACTTTTTCTGGTGGAAAAAACTAAGCTAATATTATATAAACTGAATCACGTTAAGATATTAGTGACAAGTGTTTACAGGCAAGCTGAGAGAGGAGGCCTCTTCCACAGAATGGTGGGAAAATAATTATAAGTTTTTAAAAGTGTCACCCTTTGAGGAACTTCTCTAGCTGTCTTGATACCTAGCTTCCATGGTGCTTCCCCTAATGTCTTTTTGGTTGTTATTGTTGTTGATCATAATTTTAAAAACTGATGTGTAAACCTATCGCCTTAAAAAGGCCACTTTCCAAGAATGTACCAGAAGCTTGGCCATGCTCTCCACTAGTCTCCTGGTTAAGTCCTGCCTCAGATGTGTCTCATTTGGCCTTTACATTTTTGGCCAGGCCAGAATTTAATAAATAATTTAAACATTTAAATGATTTTTTAGACGCTTAAAAGGTGGAGGATTTCACTTATAATCCAGATTTCTGGCTTCCCTTGACAACTAGAAGGTCTGAAAACATAAGACCCATATTCTCAAATGGCCAGTGCTCAGCAATTAGCCAGGCTTAGATGCAGTTGTTCCTCTTTAAATGGGTCATGTTGGCTTCAGCTCACACAGTGTCGACCCAGCCTGTTTCTTTCACTTGCATTCATTCCCTGGAATGGATCTTGAAAATAAGGTAACGTTTTAGGCAGAGTAAGCAGCTCAACAGCCATGATTCTGACCTACCTCCAGGAGCTTCATAGGAGGAGGATCGATGCTGTCTAATAGCACGAAAGGTTGCCAGGGTGATAAAATGACAGCCCATTCTAAGACTATTCATTCCACTGTCCTGAATCCCCATCCCAGGCCACAGATTAGATCAGTGTCTATCTGCTGCTCTCTCTTTACACAATTGCCACGATCTTTCCTCTCCAGCAGAATTGCAGACTGCCTGGGGTGAAAGGGACCTTAATGACAATCTGGTGGAGGATCCATGCATTGCTTGAAACCTCTCTACCACATCCTTGCCAGAGATTCCCACCGTCTCCAACCAGCTCAGATGGTCTCCTTACCTGCTAAGGCAGATCCTGAGACTTGAGACCATTTTCTCAAACTGGACAGGAACCCGACACCCATATTACCATACCAAAATTGTACAGCACTTTACAATTTTCAAAGTACAGTCACAGACATAGTGATGGCTAATTTTATGTATCACCTTGACTGGGTTAAGGGATGCCCAGAGAGCTAGTAAAATACTAATTCTGGTTGTATCTGTGGGGATGTTTCCAGAAAAGATAAGCATTTGAATCAGTAGACTGAGTAAAGAAGATCCGTCTCACCAATGTGAGTGGATGTTATATAATCCCTTGAGGGCCCAGATAGAACAAAAAGACCAGAGAAGGAAGAATTCTCTCTCTCTCTCTCTCTCTCTTCCTCTCTCTCTCTCTCTTGCTCGCTCACTTTCTCTCTCCTTGAGCTGGGACATCCACTTTCTCCTGCCCATGGACATTGGAGCCTGGTTCTTGAGCCTTCAGACTCTGAGACTTACACCAGGTAAGCCACCCAGCCTGCCCCCGTTCCCAGGCCTTCAGCCTCAGACTGAACTATAATTTACCACCATCCTTCCTGGTTCTCCAGCTTGCAGACGGCAGATGGAGGGACTCCTGTCCTCCAAAATCATGGGAGCCAATTCTCATAACAAATCCTCTCTAATATATCTGTGTATATATCCTATCAGTTCTGTTTCTCTGGAGAACACTGACTAATATAGACACGATGTCATTTAATCCCACAGCAGGACTGAGTTATTTACATCATTGCTTCTTCACAAATGAGGAAATTGAAGCTCAGAGAAATCGCGCGGCTCAGCCAAGGTCACCTAACTGGTAAGCAGCGGCAAGAAGTGGTTTTTCAGATTTAAATTTCAATATCCTTTTTCTGGAACTATTGGTCTAAGGTCTACCTATGCAATAATACCAAACATGTCTAACATGTCTGGATTCTCCACCTGCCCCGCCCCTGCCACCAGCAGCGGCACCTGCACTCTTAGGCTCCTCGTTCTAACCCCCTGCGGTACGATCACATTACGGGAGATCTCAGCAAGTGATTTTGGGGGAGTTGAGAAACACACTTCTCAAATCTTAGTGGCTATCACTCACCTAAAAGTAGTCAGCATGAGATGAATAATAAAAAAATATAACGTGAGATTTGGAGGTAGCCAGACAAACGTGGGTGCAAATCTGAACTCCAGCACTGACCTCAGGCCATGCTGAATCTCTCTGAACCACTTCTCCTGTCAGAAAATGAAGACAGAAACGCCAACTTCATGTGGTTGTTCAGAGTGTGTAAAGCTCCTAGCTCAGCACACAGCCGGTTTCACAGATGCTTGCTCTTCCCCTCCTTTCAGAGAGAATGGGGCTGGTGTGTGGACACGCTGAAGCCAGCGCTCAGGCCTGCCCTGGCCAGCGGGCCGTGCTCTGTGTTTACAAAGCTGATTCTGTCTCCAGCCCGCACTTGCCGCTGCTGAGTTTTATTCTATGCTCAGGTCATCACTTATTCCAAAAAGAGAATTCAATCCTCTTCTTGAGCTAGGGAGGTGAAATGGAAAGTCAAAATATTGCTGCCTCAGAAAAACAAAATTTGGAAATTGAAAACCAAAACAAAGAAAATATTTCAAGAATTCTAACTAGAATAGGGGATGGAAACCTCATTTTCCAATTTTGGAAACCATTCTGTCATTCTAACTCTAAATTTAGAACTGAACTCAACTTTGGGGCATGTAGGACTGCAAAACTCTGGCAGTGTCTTAGTAGCTGTCTAGATACATTTACATGTCAATATAGGTAAAGATGACAGTCACAGGTTTCAGTCCTGGAGACTCCAGGGAGGCTCACTAGCTGTGGGGCCTTGGATAGGTTGCTTAACCTCTCTGAACTCCACTCCCTCATCTGTAAGACAGAAATTACAATCATGCCACCTCATCCAGTGGCAATCGGAGTTAAAACAACGAATACCTAGAGAAACCTTGGCACATAGTAAACTCTCAAAAAATCAGCGAGCTAATGAGATTTTGTTCAATTAAATGTGTCTTTAGAGCACATTTTCTTGATTTATGTAAGCACTACTACAGCAATCCAGGGCAAAGTTACAAGAAATATAAAGAACTGGAAATACAAGTTTTGATCTCCCCTTTTAAAAATTAAAATCATCTGAGCCTCAGACCCCATTCATATTTCACTCACTGCCCCAAGAATGTATTTCTTTCTTTCCTTTTTGGTCCAGGACCAGAACTATGTGTTACACTGAGCTGTCACATCTTAACATAAAATACCACCTTCACTTTCTTTCTCTTTCCATCTTTTCTTTCTGTTCCACGCTTCCTTCTTCTCTCTTCACTGGATGCTGAGGAAGGATGAGGGAGGTTTGGCACAGAACAACATGTGGACATAATATGCAACATTTCCCCCCAAACGCCGATCAGATACAAAGTGCAGCATGGCAACTTTATGTTGAAAGAACTGACGGACACCAACTTGATCACTTGACAAAGGTTAGCATCGCAGAAGCGGGTCAGGGTGATGCAGTTGGCCCCGGAAAGACCCATCGCACAATGTCCGAGGAATCCTGCCAAGAACGTAGGGACCAAGTCTGCCCACGACGTAACACAAGAGGGACCCAGGTGTGCATCATTTTACAGGCTGAAGGGCCCGTACCTTTTAAGACTCTCAAGAACACTGTTATAAACTGAAGTATGTCCCCCTAAAATGTCTATGTTGAAGTCCTAACCCTTGGTACCTCAGAATATGACTGTATTTAGAGAGAGTTTCTTTAAAGAGGTAATTAAGTTAAATGAGGCCATCAATGTGGGCCCTAATCCAATACGACTGGTGTCCTTGTAAGAAAAGGAGACTAGCACAGCCACACACAGAGGGACACAGGAAGAAGACAGGCATCTGCAAGCCAGGGAGATGAGGCCTCTCCTGACACTTTGCTGACACCTTGAACTCAGACTTCTGGTCTCCAGAACTGTGAGACAATAAATTTCTGTTGTTGAAGTCACCGGGGCTGTGGTGCTTTGTTATGGCAGCCCGCGCAGACCAATATAGACATGAAAGAGAGGGAAAGACTGAGGAAGTATTCCAAATGGAAAGGAACTGATAAGATGTGACAGCTCAGTGCAACACATGGTTCTGATCCTGGACTAAAAAGGAAAGAAAGAAATAAATTCTTGGGGCAGTTGGTGACATATGAATGGGGTCTCAGGCTCAGATGGTGCTGACTGGATGTTGATTTCCTGGGTGGGAGGGTTATGTGGTGGTTACGTGCAAGAGTGCCCTAGCTTTAGGCAGGTCCACACAAAGTACTCAGGGATGATGAGTATCTTGTTGGAAAACAAATATGTCTACATATAAGACAAAGGCTGATGGAGCAAATGTGGTAAAATGCTAACAGTTTGGGGAATGTGGTTGAAGGAAATACGGGTGTTCTTTGTAATCTTCTTGAAACTTTTCTGTAAATTTGAAACTACTTTTTTTAAAGGTTGAAAATGATATCTGGGGAGTCCTTGTGCACTGTTGGTGGGAATGGAAAATGGTACACACACTATGGAAAAAGTGGTATGGTGGTTCCTCAAAAGATTAAACATGGAATTGCTATATGATCTTCTGTATATATGCCCAAAAGAACAAGAAGCAGAGACTCGAACAAATATTTTTACCCCCATGTCCATAGCAGCATTATTCAGACTAGCCAAAAGGTAGAAGCAACCCAAGTGTCCATTGATGGATGAATGGATTTAAAAAAGTGATATAAACAGACAATAGAATTTAAATAGATTATTTAGCCTTTATTAAATAGATTATTTAGCCTTTAAAAGAAATCTGACACATGCTACAACATGGATGAACCTTGAGGACATTATGGTAAGTTAAATAAGTCAGACACGAAAGGACAAACACTGTGTGATCCCGCTTATATGAAGCAGCTAAAATAGTCAAATTTATAGAGGCAAAGTACAGACCATCCCCAACTTAAGGTGGTTTAACTTACAATTTTTCGACTTTACAATGGTACGAACGCAATACACATTCAGTAGGAACCATACTTCAAGGACCCATCCAACCATTCTGTTTTTCATTTTCAGTACAGTATTTAATAAATTACTTTAAATAATTAAATTATTCTATACTTTATTAGAAAATAGGCTTTGTGTTAGGTGATTTTTCCCAACTGTAGGATAATGTAAGTGTTCTGAGCACATTTAAGGTAGGCTCTGCTAAGCTCTGATGTTCAGTAGGTTAGGTGTATCAGATGCGTTTTCGACTCACTGTTTTCAACTTATGATGGGCTTATCCAGAGACAACCCCGTCGTAAGTAGAGGAACATCTGTAGAATGGTGGTTTTCAGGAGCTATGGGGAGGGGGAATGGGAAGACTTGTTTAATAACTACGGGGATTCAGTTCTGCAAGATGGAAAGTGTTCTGGAGAGGGGTTGCACAACAGTGTGGATGTTCTTAACACTATTGAACTGCACACTTACAAATGATTAAGATGGTAAATTTGTTATGTGTATTATACCACAACTGAAAATTTAAAAAAATACATCTTGGCTATTACTCATCTCTTTATACCTCTGCCTTTTCTTTTTAGCTAAAATATAAATCTCTTAAAAGCAGAAAATATGTCTTAAATCTATAGCATCTTTCAAAACCAAAAGCCAGTGCCCAGGGGCTGACCAGTCGCTGCTTACGGGAACCCCAACAGTGAGCCTTGGGCTGGTGGCTGTCAGGGAAGGGCCTGCGAAACAGCCCTGCCTTATTCCTCTAAATATTTCCCGGCGTCCATCACGGTGCCCTGTACACAGTAAGTGCTCAGTAAACGTTCACTTATGATGCTTCTCCTAGTGACAGCCCGCGAGGACACGTGCTGGCTGAGTGTCCAGTCTTCTCACCACCTAGGAACGTGTCTGCCGAATCGCTTCCGGAGGAAAGTCATTTAGACTTGGTCTAGAAACCAAAGCTCCGATTTTTCCTTTCTCTTTTTTTCCATTTTATAACTTAGGTCTTTTTCACTAATTGTAGATCCTGCGTTGCATAAAAGGAGTTTAGAAATAGTCCGAACACCCTGAGTTGTGAGAGGGGACGTGGAGTTTATGGAGTGCCGGGGACTTTGCATTTGTCCTTGCATTTCAGCCTCGCAGCAAAGCTCGTGATCAGACCTGGCTCAGCGTGGAGCAAACGGCCGCTGGCGGGGCTGGAGTCGCTGGCCCAGGACGCGCCGGGCTGTGCGGGGGGCGGGACGGGGGGCGGGGCGGGGCAGGGGGCTGTGCAGGGGGCGGGGCGGGCGGGGCGGGGGGGGGGGAGGGGGGGGGGGCGGGGGGGGGGGCGGGGGCGGCGGGGGGGGGGGGGGGGACGGGGGGGGGGGGGGGGGGGGGGGGGGGGGGGGGGGGGGGGGGGGGGGGGGGGGGGGGGGGGGGGGGGGGGGGGGGGG
>CAUYPO010086922.1:0-13025 GCA_963574435.1 Cheirogaleus major
TGGTTGTTTTCTCTTGCCCAGTGACATGCCTGCTCCCTCTTCACTTTCTGCCATGGTTGGAAGCTCCTCAAAGCCCTCACCAGAAGCACATGCTGGCACAATGCTTCTTGTACAGCCTGCAGAACCAGGAGCCAAATGCACCTCTTCTTGTTATAAATTACCCAGCCTCAGGTATTTCCTTTGTAGTGACACAGAATAGCCTGAAACAGCACGTGGGGTAGCACAAGGATTTTTGTGGTGATGGAACAGTACTGTATCTCGATTGTGGTGGTAGTTACACAAATCCGCACGGGTGATAAAATTGCATAGACACACACAAATGAGTGCATGGAAAACTGGTGAAAACTGTGGGTTGCACCAGTGTCAGTGTTCTGGTTTGGTACCAGATATAAGCACTGAAGGAAACTAAAAGTACCCAGGACCTTTCTGAACTATTTTTTCAACTTCCTATAAATTTATAATTACTTCAAAATAAAGAGTGTATTTAAAAAACAAAACAAAGTTATGAGAGACTGTTGAATTAGAAACTTAAGGCATCAGTGATTTTTAAAGCTCACCAGATGAGTGTCATGAACCAGGACTGAGAATCATCCTTTATTGGAAACTTTTGGGGTCAGATTTTTGAATTTTGAGAAGGGAATATGATGCATATAACATATTATATGTAAAATCTCTAGGTGGTTCTTGGGCAGCACTCTGTAATCAACTATATTAACATTTCTTCAGCAAAATATATGGATATTTACACCAAGAGAGATAAATAAATACAACAACAATAAAAGCTGGTGGAGACTTCAAAGACAGTGTCCAGTTCTTTCCTTTGTGCTGGGGGAGGGGTGAGGAAGCTGTGCTGTGGTCATTTGGGTAAAATTAATAATTTATCTTATTTGATCTATAGGTTGCCATGAGGCCCAAGGAAATATGGGAAATAACTAGAGAAGCACATACAAATTTCCGTAGAAAGATACCTGTCCACATTAAAATTGGGAACACTTAGAAGCAATCTGAATATCCAACTATATGAAAATAATTAAATAAATGTTGTTATAGATTTATTATGGAATGTAATACAAGTGAAAAAATGTGTTTTAAAAGGAAGAATGATAATGGAAAATTCTCATTATATAATAGTCTGTGCAAATGGGTTTAAAAACTATATATTCAGTATGATTTTATTTTGATAAATAATTTAATTTTATTTATTATTTTTTTTTAGAAATGGGGTCTCACTATGTTACCCAGGCTGGAGTACAGTGGTTATTCTCAAGAGCAATCATAGTACACTGCAGCCATGAACTTCTGGGCTCAAGTAATCCTCCTGCCTGAGCCTCCCTAGCAGCTGGGACTACAGGCGTGCACCACTACATCTGGCTGAAGTCATTTTGAAAAAGACTAGATATTAATAAATCAACAACGAGTATCTCTTGATAGTGGGAGTATAGGTAATTTATATTTCCTCTTTTATACTTTTGATTTTTAAGTATTCTACAATAAACAGGTTGACTTTTATCATTAGAAATAAATGTTATTCATTTAAAAATGTTCTAAGAAATGGTAGCATATCAGAATATGCAGAGAGCTAAATTATAGTTGATGATTTTATTAAGTTATGCCTTGAGGCTATGGAAGTATTTAATTGGTAGTTATAAAAGTTTTGGGAAACACTTCTTAACAATGTAAATTTATATTGTAATCATAGCGATAGAGAAAATAACCTATCAGGATTTATTAGTCCTTCCAAAATCCATATACTTTTCTTGTGATAACTTTAATGTCTGTGTTGCACAGAACAACTTACTTTGAAGTTTATCTTCTATGTTTCCAGAACTTAAGGAAATTAGTCTGTGACCATTAAGTCAAGGAAAAACAATCATTGTAATATAATTAATAGTTGTTAATTAATAACTATATGCTAGGTGCTTTACTTTTTTTTCATTTAATTCTTCACCCTCATGAAATAAATAATATTAACATTTATTATTATATTCCTTTTACAGATAAGGAAAATGAGTCCCAGCTAAGGTCACACAGCTAGGCCTTTTGACTTTAGAGCCAGGACTTCTAACACTGCAGTCCTCCAGGAGAAGGTGTAGGTTGCAATGTCCTGGGAGACAGAGTAGACTGTAAGATTCAGCAGGAAGTGAAGAAGGACTTCCTATTGAGGCCTTCGTGGGAGTGGGCGGAGTGTGTTGTCAGGGTGATGTCCTCCCCAGGAGAGGGGCCGTCAGAGCAGAGCAGGCAGACACAGTCAGTGTCATGGCCTGTCTTGTTCCAGAGGTGTCCACTCTTAAGTGACATGGGCTGACTCATCTGCACAAAGGGGAAAATAAGTTCTACCTCACAGGCTGGTTGTTAGAATTGCTTGAGGTATAACAAAGGATCCCAGATTTTCAACCTTCTGGGAATCACACTTTCTTTCTTATCCAAATCAAATGGCTTATCCTGTACCCCGAAATATTAACACGTGGGGAAAGGAGCTTCCAGCATTTTCAAAGACTCCCAGGCTCACTTTCCTCCCAGTTCCTGTCAGCCTCAGTTCTCGCCTGGCCCTGCCTGTCCTCCCTCCGCGCCAGACTCTGCTCTCTTGTTTTGTTCCCCAAGCAACACCCACATCTGTGCACTGATGGTGTGGTGGTTGGTGTGAGCACATCTGGCTGACTTCCACTGGAGATCTGGGGATAGGGCAGGAAAATTACAGTTTTGCTTAACCCGGTACAAAAACATGCCAACAAGTCACACCAGACAAGTTCTTACAAGTTTCTAACAGGTTGTCTTAAGTACCAAAGCCTCCTTCTCGTGTCTCTGGAAACCCCCTTCTCTCTCCAACAACAATCCACTTTCTTTAAGCGCTTGGGCCAATTCAGAAAACCCCACTTTTTTATTATGTCAAGCAGTCTGGCTCTTTTTTGTCTCATTCCTGTCTTCCAGACCAGGCCCCAAGGACCATCCTGCTTAGAGCAGAAGGGGAGATGTCAAGTCACCTTCCTCTCCCTTTGGCCCTTGTGAGTCTCGAGTTGCTTGTCTGCTTGGGTGGGGGTAGTAACAACACTGAACTCCGGGATTATTGTTAAGCGTCAGTGGACATAAATGCCTTCACCCTGCGTCAGAGCTCCATGACTGTTTGTTGGTACCGTTCCTCTGACTTTGTAACTTCTGGGGAGATTCAGCCTTGTCTCTCCTCTCGCCAGGCGGTGAGTCCCTGCTGCCCGGCTCCCCCTGGCCAGAGGGAGGTGAGGACTGTCTATCAGGGGCACATTCTGGAGCCTTTGCCTCTGTGAATCTGAGCGTCCTAACACCACGAGGCCAGCCCTGCCCAGGCTGAGCGGTAGAAAGTGGAAGCCCCAGCTGCTGTGGTCTGTTGGGCAGGTGTTTGAACTGTGTAATGACCCCACAGAAGGTCAGATCACAGGCGGTCACATGGCCCTGGAGAGTTGGAGTAAGGACTGATGAGGGTGGCTGGCATGTTTGACACCTGGTTTTCTTTGGGAACAGCTGGGAATGGGTGGGAGGGATTGGGATGGCGTGGAAGGAAGGGAATGGGCTTTAACGGTAAGATCTAAAGTGTCTATAACTACTGGAGTGTGCTGTGGTGAGATTTGGTACATAGGAATAAGTACACAGAGATGTTGGTTGGGACTTTACATAAGCAAAGGAAGGGCCCAGAGGCAGAGGTGAAGCCCGGGAGCCTTGCTGAGACGGTGGAGCTGCACCAGAGCCAGCGTCCAGCACAGCAAGATCTGTGGAAGGTTCTCCAGAGGCTCGCCCATGGCGGGGTGGCCCCTGAAGTCCAGCAAACTCCCAGTGTTCCACGCACCCCTCCCCTGATACTGGGTGCAGCTCCCTCTCTGCCCAGGCCCCCTTCCTCTTAGCTGCCTCCCTCAGGACAGGGTGGTGGCTATGCCCAGCCGGCTCCTGCCCTTCCTCTGCTCCCCTGGGGACTGTGCTCCTTGAGGGCTGGTCATCTGTGTCCAGTGCTTTGTAGTGTGCCTGCCTGCACACTGGAGTGGGAGGAAAGGGCTCTCAGGGCACATTCTGTGGGCCAGGAGGACGCAGAGCTGGCCTTATCTCTAGCTATTGGCCATCTGTGTTCCCTGGAACAACAGGGCACCAGGTGCAGGGCCCAAGTGTGGAGCTGGAGCTTGGAAACCTGGCTGAGAACAGAAATGGAGCTGTCCTGTTGGGCAGGGGACGTGGAGAGGAGCGGGAAGAGATCCTGTGTTTCTAGCAAATGGACACTCTGGGGCGTCTTGGTGCTCTCAGGTGGTCCGTGGAAGAAGGGAAGGTGCTGCAAAGAAGGAAAAGCCCCAACAAGGGACCAGACACCGTACCCCCACATCCTATCTGACTTCGGGAAGGGAGGAGGGAGAAAAAGGAAGAAGAGGGAGAAGGAAGCAGTTGACTACCTGCTCTGGGCCAGCCGCCAGGCTGGGCTCTGGGAAGATGTATAGACGCTGCATAGCACCTGGCACACGGGATGCCCTGGGTCATTACAGCTATTATCGCTATTATTGACGTCACTGCTAAATTCTCACAACACCACCATAAGGTAGGTATTATTATCTCCATTTTACGGAAGACAAAATTGAGGTTCAGTAAAGAGAAGTAATTAGTGTAGGTGGGGTCCAAATTGAAACACAGCCTGTCTGACTCCAAAACCTGTGTGTCCAAACCCTGTGGTAGGGCAGACGTAGGTCCCCCGCCTGTGCCTGGCAAGGCTGTAGCTGGTGTTGCTAAAGGGTCAGAGATGGGGCAGGGGCAGGGTGGGGACACCAGGGAGGGAAAGAAGCCACCTCCCCTGAGAAGGTCCCCAGGGCTGGGCTGCAGGATGTGCTATCCACCTAGGAGTAGGGGACCAAGGGAGGCCAGAGGCAGAGCCCTCCCCGCCACCCCGCAGGCCTAGAGCTGGGAGGCCGGTGCTGGGCATCGTGGGAACAGCAGCCCCTGCAAGAGAGAGAAGCAGCCTTGGCACCTGGGAGGCCATGCCTGGGAGGACCAAGGTAGGCACAGCCTCCGAGCCGTCACTGAGCACACCCTGGGTGCCCCAGAGGGGGAGGCGGTACTTGGCTCCCAGCAATTATGCTGGTGGGTGCTCAGCCGGTGACTATATGTGTATTTATTTGTCATTGTGGTTGCCAGTATTATGCTGATCCCATTCTCTCACTTTTATGCCTTTAGGTTAAAGGACCCTGAAGAAACACATGACCGAAACACAAGCTGATTTACCTTTCCAGGTCAGAGTCATAAGTGTCAAAATTATCGGGCAAGATCTGCCAGTGATGTATGATCACATGGCTCTATTGAAATTTCTCTTTACAAGGGAAGTGGTGTGTGCTGTTTTTTCCAGCAGTGGAAATACAAATAATTCACTCTGGAAACCTTGGCTGTTTCATTGTTAACTAATTTGTTTGCTAATAAATGATTACCCAGGAGCCAGGGTGGGAACTCAGAAATTAAACTGCAAAAATTAAGTTTCCCCTGTATGCAGAACATTGTGCTAAGTGACTAGGGGTACTCCAATGGATGTGAGGGTGCACACCTCATACAGTAGAGTTTATAGGTTAACGGGAAGACAGGAAGAAACAACACGAACATATAACTGTGGCACAATGGGATCTGGGCTACTCACACTAGCTGTGGTATGATTGGAATAGGATCAAAGACATGAGGAAGACTTCTTTTTTTTTTTTTAATGTTGTTGCTACCATGGCAACCCTACACATTTTTTTTTTATTTCAGCATATTATGGGGGTACAAATATTACGGTTACATATATTGCCCATGCCCCCCTCCCCCCTTGAGGCAGAGCTTCAAGCGTGACCATCCCCCAAACGTTGCACATCTCACTCATTATGACTTCTTGAAGGAGGCAGTCAAGCAGTGTTTTGGACAAGAGAACCCAAGGTCTGACAGGGAGTAAGGAGCAAGGTAACCTACCAAAGTCTTGGAGGAGAGCAAGCTGATGTTGAAACTGCCTTCGTTGTTGTTTTGTTTGTTTGTTTGTTTTTTAAAGCCAGTCAAATTTAGCAGTGGGGGGAGTTTGTTTTTTAAATAAGATTTCACTCTGTGGCCCAGGATGGAGTGCAGTGGTGATATCATAGCTCACTGTAACCTCCAATTCCAGGGCTCAATCAATCTTCCCACCTTAGCTTCCTGAGTAGCTGGGATTACAGGTGTGTGCCACCATGCCCGACACCCAACTAATTTAAGAAAAAAAATTTTTTTTTTTGAGACAGAGTCTCACTCTGTTGCCCTGGCTAGAGTGCCATGGTGTCAGCCTAGCTCACAGCAACCTCAAACTCCTGGGCTCAGGCAATCCTCCTGCCTCAGCCTCCCGAGTAGCTGAGACTACAGGCATGTGCCACCATGCCTGGCTAATTTTTTCTATATATTTTCAGTTGGCCAATTAATTTCTTTCTATTTTTAGTAGAGACAGGGTCTCCCTCTTGCTCAGGCTGGTTTTGAACTCCTGACCTTGAGTGATCCTCCCGCCTCAGCCTCCCAGAGTGCTAGGATTACAGGCGTGAGCCACCTCGCCGGCCTACAAATAAATTTTTTTTGTAGAGACAGGATCTTGCTATGTTGTCCAGGCTGGTCTTGAACTCTTGGCCTCAAGTGATTCTCCTGATCCTCCTGCCTTGGTCTCATAATGTGCTGGGATTACTGTCATGAGCCACCATGCCCGGCCTCTATATATTTTTCTTTTCTTTTTTTTTTTTTTTTACAATTTAAAGTTTCATTTCACAGCCGCTTTTCCTCACACTCCAGCACATATATTGGATTACGATAAAACCATTTTCCTTAGACACAGGTTCGCAGCTATAAGTTAACCATTCAGCCAAAATTTTTCCCAAGGGACTTTCAGGTGGAACATTTCTATGTTGCAACAAAACCCGCAAATAACAAACACAGGCAATACAGAGAATTCTCAACACAAAATGCCAGGCCTATCAAACAAATGACAATACAAAGGGGACAAACACCACCCCAATGGCACCTCGGACGGTGCCCTAAATGCCCTGCCACAGTTTCCCATGCTGCAGTGCGCATTGGGAACAACAGAATAGCTCCCATGCTGCCGAGAGGTACAGAGGAGGACTGGCTGGCCTTTGATGGGGCTAGCGGTGGGAGTGAGGGACAGCCCAGCTACCGTCTGCATGGCCGGATGACAAAGGCCACATGAGACAATGGTGGTCTCAGCGCACGCCAATCTCATGTGGACAGATGACTGGGAACTAAGGGCACACACACACACTCTACTTAGCGCCCCGGAACAAAGATATAACTCTGAATTGATTGAGATAGAGTTTTGAGTCCTCTGGTGTAATGAAGGCCACAATGGAAATTATAGAAAAATAAAGAAAATGGTGCATTTCTGTAGACTAAGATCTGTATCTGCGACTGTCCAGTGCTAAATGATAAAGATTTTCTTTCAGTTGATTTGCCTGGGGTTCCAATCGACTTTCTAGAGGATTTGGGGTAGAACTCTCGGATATTTAATGTCGCAAGTTTTAGTTCTGATTCTGTCTTTTGGACTCAATGTTGCATTCCCGTAACTCCAGAGAATGCTGAAGAACAATTAATTAGAGTAATCCAATGTTACTATGAAGAGTAAACACAGCAATGAGTTGGAAAATCAGCACATAGTGGGCCATGGCCAGACCTGCCCATGGAAAGCCCCTCAGTGGGTGTACATAGAAAATTCCTAGGTCTTGTAACAGAAGTGCAGATAAACAGAAGTTGCTCAACGTGGAGCTCTGGCACGGGAAAAAAGAGCAATTGCGTCAATATTGTGCAGTAATGCATCCGAGCACCCCAAACCTGCACATAGGCCTGGGGGATGTGGCTTGTTGGGTGGAAAATGACTGCCTGTGATGGGGGTATAAACCATCTCTGGGGGCTGCAGGCCCCTTCTGGAGGGAGAGGGGGCTTTGTTTTGGATTCCGGGGGCCTGGTAGGTTCCTCATCCTGAGGACTGTTGCCCATGGCCACCACCCTAGGCGCGTCCGGTTTAGGAACAAAAGGGGGACCCTGGAAGGCTGAGTGTTATGCATTTGTGGTCATCTATTTTTCAATACTCTGACATGAATAATAGGATATGTGTGTGAACCAGTTAATCCTAATTTGCTTTTACTCTTCAGGGTGAGTTAATTAGTGAATAAAAGAAACAAGTTGATTCTAGTCTGTGTCAACAATTTAGGTTGCTTTATTTGCACACAAAAGTGTTAAAAGTAATACTCCATTTAGTGGAACCGGCAGATTTTTTTGTTTGGTCAGGAGTAATCCAATAGGGCTAATTGCTTTGTATGAATAAAGGGTAAAAATGGGCAATCTGATAATCATGCTGTCAGTGGAGGGCTGGGCGCCTCGAGCCCACTGCTGGGAAGTCTCCCAGTATAAGACCACTTCCCCTCACCCCCCACCACCTAACCATAGCACCCAGGCTTTGTGTTTGCTTTAAAAAACCTGCCTCCAACATTTGCAGGCTAGGGCAAGAGTGCACACAGAGGTCACATACCATGTGTCTGAACATTTAAAAGCCGTAAATCCCACTAAGAAAGCACGATATAGAACACATTCTATCCTCTTGCCTTGGAAATGTACCTTCAGAGGGACCCACACTACCAAGTTTGAATATAGAATTCTCAGACTCCTCAGGGGTCCACCTGTTGGCCCCAGCATCCTTGTTCTCTGGCCACTCCCAGTTCCACCTCACGTTTTAAAGGCACCCCAGTCTGCATGGCCCATTCTTTATGAAGGGCTGCCAGCTGATCACACCTTAGGCCTGGGGTGAGCACAGCATGGGCCAGTCCATCCTCCAGACTCAGACCCCATGCAGAGGTCTGAAGTGGGTTCAGGGCCCTTGGGCAGGGAATTCTGGGATCCTGGGTACCAAAGAGTGGTCTAGAATGTGAAGCATGGGCTTTGGGTGGACACATTCCCCAGGCCCTGTGACTCATCACCATGTGGGGAGAGGGTGCCCAAGGAAGGCCAGAGAGAGACTCTTTAAAGGACAGGGTCTAGGACAGCAATCCCTTTTGCCTGGGTATTTCTGCTGGTTTTTTTGTTTGGGGGAGCAGAGCATTGCAAGATGAAGAGAAAGAGAGAGAGAGAGAGAGAAATAAATCTTTTCTGAACCATAGAGTTTTTTTTTTCCTTAAGGTTATTTTATCTGGTATCTAACAAAGGTCCCTGCATTTGATAAAATTTGGTCTGAGCTGAGACTTGCTTTCATTACAACAGCTCCACTTGGTAATAAGCTTTTCGGGGTGCGGACATACAGTCCCTACTTGTGTCCAGCCACAGGCAGCTAATGATATTCTCTATGTGAGATCATAACTTACTGATGCAGAGCCAATCACGGCCCAAGAGTTCTGTTTGTACCTGCTCACATCCGTGCTGGACTTGGCATGTGCCGAATGATTAGCTGGGTCTATACTAACTCCTTTTGAGTTTTCCCCCACAAACTCAAAAATGGGCTCCTCAAGTGGGTGGTATAAATTCTTGAACCTAAATCCCTTGTCTGTCAGTCTACCATGGACCCTTTGGCGGGTGCCGTCTTCCCCCTGGCCTTTGGGCCCCATGGGCAGTGCGGATGGCAGCCTCATGCAGCCCCATCCGGTGTGCTGAGGAAATAGGCTGGGTGGACGGAAGCTCTGACCATTCTAGGGCTTTCAGAAAACCACAAGAAGCCAGGAAAACCGCTATTCTCCATGGTGGAGGCAGCAGGGGGAAGGGAGCAGAGTGGGTCTGAGAGTCAGCTAGATTCTAGATTCAACTTCGCTGAGAATTCACCAGTGAATCTGTACAAATCTTTTTCTTCTTTCTCAGTTTCCTTATCTAAAATGATGAGTGTGGATTAAATGATCCAAACTCACTTCTAGTGCCAAAATTCTTAGGTCATGCGGCTCTCATCAACTGAGGGTGCCTTGTAATGTAAGCAAAAGTCCCCTTTTCCTCTTCAGCACAAACAGACTTCATTCTCAGGGCGCAAAGAGGAGCCCATGTCCTGGAGGGCCCTGAGAAGGGAGCCAAGTCCGCTTACCCTGAGTCAGCAGGGACAGGCGTCCTTCCACCCACCCCTGCGTGGTGGCCCTGGACTGCCTGCTCAGCCTGGCAGTGCTCCTGTAGGCTTCAGGGGAACAGATCAATTCCCTCCCCGCCCACATCAGTTTAAGCGAGCATCCGCTTCTGTGCGTGCGTGTCAGTTGACATGCAGCGGATCATGTGGTTTATAGATGTATTGATATAATTTCCATCTGGAACTCCTTCCCTCTGGCCATGATAGCTCGGATGACTTATATGCCTCCTCTCAGCCCCTCCCTGTTCAGGAAAAGTGATTAACAGGTGGAACAGAACACAGTGAGAGGGAAGTTGCTGGAGCAAGCTTTCCCCAGCTTCAAAGTCCTCCCAGATATCCAGTCTGCCCCCTGCTCTTAGAGATTGTTCTAGATCTTAGATAATCACTACACCCAGAGGTAAGTACAGCCTGGGCAGCAGCCAAGTGGAAAGGTCCTCAGGTGCCTTGAGTGTGGGGCTGCCGTGAGTGTGACTGTCTGGAGGTTCGTGGGTTTGTGGGGGAGACTGAGTGTGTGCATTGCTGGAAGAAAGGTAAATTTCCTCAGCCTGTTCATGTGTCTCCCACTGGTAGTCCTGACTTGGCGAGTTATAGGAGACTGTGAGGAGGTTGCCTTGCCGAGCCCTGGAGCCTGAGCAGATGTGCAATGGCAGAGGCACCCCTAGCATCATGGGGCTCTTTCTCCTCTGGGGCTCACCCCATCTTCCGCTCCTCCTCGTGTCCACATTACCTTTCTCCCTCCCCAGCCACCTTGCTCAGCTCGGGCCCCACAGCATTTCTCATCACACTTTTCTTCCCTGGCATCTACTCTTATGTTCCCGCTTTTCTCATACGAGCATGTTAGGGCGCCATTAACAGCACTGTGGGATGAAGACACCTCAGGGCCTCTCACCTGAAGATAAGAGATGAACAAAGTATCTGAGTCCATTTGTGTGGCTATAACAAAATACCTGAGACCAGGCAATTTACAAATAATAGAAATTTATTTTTCACAGTTCTGGAGGCTGGGAAGTCCAAGATCAAGGTGCTGGCAGGTTTGGCGTCTGGTGAGGGCTGCTCTCTTCTTCAGGATGGTGCCTTGTTGCTGCGTTCTCACGTGGTGAAGGAGGAACAGCAGGAAGGGCTGAATGCTGTGTGGGCCTCTTTCGTAGTAACAGCCTTAATCCCCTGCACGAGGGAGGGACCCTTATTTAAAAGTCCTGCCTCTTGGTACTATTATTTTGGGGATTAAGTTCCAATGTGGATTTTGGAGGGACACAGACATTCAAACCATAGCACAAAGGATGGGGGGAGGGTGTCTGTGTTTTAGGAAGCCAGTTTGGTGAAATCGTTTTGGTCGGTGTTGGCTGCCTCCTTTGTCAAAGCTGTGAAGAAGGCCAAGTGCACCTCAGCCCCGGCTTCCCTTTCTGAAATGTCTTTCTCACCTTTGATCCATCCCCCTACCCACAACTCTGCCCTGTGAGAACCGCTTTCCATGAAAGTTTCCCCCACCCTTTCTTTATTCTGCTAAGATTTAAAGCCAGTGCCTTGCCCTCCTCAGGGACATTTGTGTTTGAAGCCTCATTGCCAATTATGGTGCGAGGGGCTCTATCCCCTGTTAAAGGAATGCCAGGCAAATGCCAGCTGATGGGGAGGATGTAGGGATGGGGAACACCTTTGACACTCAGCTCACCTGGCATTGAACTTCCTGTGCCAGTAAAGGACAGTTCAAAGTGTGCTGACTGGTCAAAATTTTTTTCTGGTTAAAAGTTTTTGAAAACTCTTTTCTTAACACTATACTCTGGGATACTAACTTAAGGGGAATAAATCCTCCATAGTTTATTTTTAAATATCACTTAAAGTTTACAAATGAAGGAAATGAGTCCATACTCTACCACAACAATTTAACTTAGTTGGGTCATCTTACACTAAATGTGGACTTTTCTTAATGGGTCATCTTGCATAACGTTGCTCACTAGCAGTTGATGCAGATGGAGAATATTTAGCAGAAAAAGACTTAAAAGTCCTTTATTCCTTTAGTCCTTATTCCTGTGGTTCATGGGTCAGGAACAGCCAAGTTGGGGAACCATCAATCTAGTCCATTCTCTTTGTTCTACTGACAAGGAAAATGAAGCCCAGAGTGGTGAAATGACCTAATCAAATTACCAACAGATTAAAATCCAAGACCCCCTGACCACCAGACCACTCTAGCCTACACACACAAAAAATCATGTCACATATGACTGAAAAGACTATGCTTATGAAACTCCTTCCAAGAAACAAAAGGGGTTTTGCTTGACACAAAACTGAAGGCTGGCAGCAACACAAAACAAACAGAGGACTTAAGACTGGTTCTCAGGAAGTGTACAATGGGGCAAAGAAATGGTGGCAAACCCAATAAATAAAAACAAATGTAAGGAAAGGAACCCATGAACACATTTGCCACTCTGCACTAGGAGACATGCATGTATGTGTTGGAATTGTTTCCTCCTCCATAATCCCATAGAATTTTATTTCTGTTTCCTTAGGGAACCACTTCCAGTCTCCACTATATCAGAATTCTTTATGTGTTGAGCTTTGTACCTGGCCCATGAGTAACAGAGTTCCAAACCCTTTCTTAAAGATCTTTGTTGCCCACCTGCCCATGCTCTGCACATAGTAGGAACTCAATAGCATTTGAAGAACAGAATGCTGTGTGGCGATGGGGTGGTATTCAAAATAGTCATGTGATCAACTACTTATTGCTCCAGATGTGTGCTATAGACTGAATGTTTAGAGAACCAAATCAAAGACTCAATTCCCTTCAAAATAGCAACAAAGAAAATAAAGTACCTAGGAATATATTTAACTAAGGAGGTAAAAGACCTCTACAGGGAGAACTATGAAACACTGAAGAATGAAATAGCAGAGGATGTAAACAGGTGGAAGAATATACCATGCTCATGGGTCGGCAGAATCAACATTGTTAAAA
>CAUYPO010086925.1:0-31379 GCA_963574435.1 Cheirogaleus major
CGCCTGGCCTAAAAGACTGTATTTAGCAACCAGCTTGTGGAATTCCCGAACACTTAACGACTGGCTCTGCGGTGTTGGGACGGGCAGCTCCAGGACCCCTCTGAGCCAGCCCAGGGACTGGCCACCCTGGAGCCAGAAGTCCAGCCCAGTTCTACAGTTCTGCCCCGCGTCACGGGCCCCACCAGCCTTCCTGACCTCATTCGATCCCATCAGCAGCGGCCTCGTCACAGACCATGGCAGGACCGGGCATCCTAACCCTCCCCATACCCCCTCTGGAGATGTGGCTAAGAACACCTGGGAACATTGCTAGTGTTCCTGTAGCGAAGCCAACCCTTCCCGACTCCTTCTAGGTCAAATACATACTAAAGTTGACCCTTCTCAAAGCCATTCTATGTTTCTAAGGCAAGAAAATTAACTGAGAAAGTAACATGCTTTTGAAACAGTAAGGTCACAAAAATGCCTTTCATCACTTGGAAATTAAAGTCACTCGGCAGGACACTGTGTCCTCACATTGCTCATTGACAGACTGAATAGGGGTTGTTGCCTGAACCTAACTAGTCTGAGGTGTAAGCCCTTCAGTGTACACAGACTGGGCCACCATCCTAATTCTATACGGCTGTGAACAGAAGATGAGGATGTGATGTAGACACTATAGGTTTTAGATTTTTTTTTTTTTTCATTTTCCTTTAGAAGAGTCCAGCAACTTTCTTTGCGGAAACACACGGTTCCTAGTGAAATTACTCCACAGCACCGGCAGTGAGATTGGAAAGGGTTGGACACCCAGGGAGACGGCAAATGACGAAGGCTAGAGCTTAGACTTGGCACTCAACGCAGAACTGGGGCTTCAGAACTGTCGGGTGTTTTTATCATCAGTGGGGCTCCCAGAGAGTCGCTCAGCCTCAGTGTGTCATTGTCACCAGCCCGTCTGTGTGTCACCAGCCCCTCCCAGCATCCTTCCCTTTGTCCCTCTGCCCTGGCTCTCGGGGTCTTACTGGTTCTTCACGTACCACAAGCACCTTTGCCACGGGGCTTCTGCCCTCCGTTGGATCTTCTTTGCCCAGATCTCCACGAAGTTCATCGGGTCTTGGCCGACATGCCACCTCTTCATGCAGGACGTTAGTGACCACTTGTGGGAAAGAACTGCCTCTCCCTCCACCCCTGCAGTTATCACTTGGCCCTCTTACTCTGCTGACTTTTTCTTACTGTATTTTCTTTCTGACGGTCTAGGATATACTTGTTTCATTTTTAACAGCATTATGGAGCTAGAATTCACATGCCATTTCGTCAGTCTATTCGAAGTGTACCATTCAATGGTTTTTAGTGTATTCACAGAGTTGTGCGACCACCACAGTCAATTTTAGAACATTTTCATTACCTCAAAAAGAAACTCTGAACCCTTTTGCTAACTACTTTCTGTCTTTGTGGATTTACCAATTCTGGACCTTTCCGATAAATGGAATTACATAATATGTGGTCTTTTGCGACTGGCTTCTTTCACTTAATATAATGTTTTCAAGCTTCATCGATGCATCAGTACTTCATTTCTTTTCATGGGTGAATAATTGTGTGCATGCGCCACCTTTTGTTCATCCGCTCATCTGATGGTGGACACCGGGTTGTTCCTGCCTTTTGGCAATCGTGAACATGCTGCTATAAACGGTCCTGTGCAAGTCTTTGTGTGGACACAGGTTTTCATTTCTCTTGGGTAGATACCCAGGAGTGGAACTGCTGGGTGATATGGTAACTCCATGTTTAACCAACCGGGGACCCGCCAGACTGTTCTCCACCGAGGCTGCACCATTTTACATTAACACAAGCATCGCATGAAGGGCCCAGTTGCTCAACATGAACTTCAACGACCAGATTGTACTATTTGCCTGTCTATTGTTTCCACCTGGGGAATGTAATGTGGCCTGAGGGGAGGGGCTTGGTTGGAGCCGTTCACCCCTTACATCCCTCCCGCCCTAGAGTCCAGTGGATAACGCACACTGGATGGATGAATAACATCCCTCTTCTTTTCTTAGAACCCAGTGCAGCACTTGGCAGAGAAAGGGCTTGGAAATCGTTGAAACTTGAAAAGACGTGTGGCTGTGGAATCGTTTTGACACGCATCATATGTGCATTTAATTTTTAGGCTGAATGTTTTTTCTTCTGTTTTATTTTAGCGACAGGGTCTCGCTGTGTCCCCAGGCTGGACTCGAATTCCTGGGCTCAGTCGATTCTCCCACCTCAGCCGCTTGGGACTGCAGGTGAGTGCCAACGCACCCAGCTAAGGTGAATTTAAAGTCACTTGTCTCCCTCTTTCCCCGCAACAAACACACATGCTACACACACGCACACACACACACAATTAAATCCTACTCTCTTCTTTAATTTTCACAACTGCGAACAAATCTGTGAACTCACGTCAAGTGACTGGAGACGCACTATTGGAGCACGTGGCGGCAAACCCCACGGCAGGCAGCCGCTTAGGAGCTCGCCACCGGCTGGGCCGGAACGCTGGGTGGGATATGGCAGCTGTCCTAAGACAGAGCTGTGGCTGTCACTCCTGCGTGCACACTGGCACGGAGAGCTTTCCTGTGCTCATTTCTTTCGTCCAGCTCAGAGCATCTGCAAATCGGGGCAGTGGGTCGCACTCTCTGGAATCTCGTCCTGACTCTACTGTTTACTGTGCCCGAGACCCTGGACCGGTTGTTGTTCCCTCTGAGCCTCACTTTCCGGATGTACCAGTGGGGGTAACAATGTTATCCTCTAGTATTAGTATAAGGATTAAGATAACATGTAATATTAACGATGTTAATATTATAAAGATTAAGTAAAGTAATATATAATCATCCCACCAATAACTCCCATTCCACTCAAAATAAAATCCAAAGTCAAAGAAACTGGGATAGCAGGTCACTCTACTTCCAGGTTACTTTGACTCTGAAGTTCACATGCAATAAGGATGCCTGGACCCTGTAAGAAAAGGACCAGAATTCCAGGGGCTCTAAACTTACTTTCTGGGTTCTGCCAAAAAGAAAACAACATCCTATAACCTGCTCAGGAGCTAAGGGAGAAGGGTGGTCCTTATCAACAGTCACCACCTGCTGTATCATCCAAACTGGAACACTCGTATGAGTGAAAAGGATGCTATTACTAATTACACGGGGACCACGAGCATCAACCAGGACAGTTGTGGGCAAACTGGGCTTCCAGAGTGTGTCTATTTGAAGAATCTGGAAGGTGAGTCTCTTCCACAAGGCTCAGGCACAGGTGTGAGTTTCTCTTAGGCTGTTAAGCTCCAGGCACTCCTATCAAAGCATTTTTCTGATAGGAAACCAAAGTCCTCTGAGAAGAGTTCAGTGGAGGTAAATAGGCCCTCTGCTCCGTGTCCATGTTACAGTTCTCAAGGTTCAACAGCCACCTGCCTAGGATCTCCTCAGTAAGTCACCAATAGCCCCGTTTGATTGTATTAAAAGCATTGGAGTATCTTAGGTAAAAAAAAAAGCCTGGCATAACTAATATAGAAATAGTAGCTGTTACTTTCCAAGTGGCTCTTCCATGCCAGGAACTGTTCTAAGTCATTTCAGCACCATAGCGTTCCTTGGAGATGGTCGTCTTTCGGCTCATTTTATGGGTGAGGACACTCAGGCTCAGAGTGGTCAAGGAACTTGTCCAAGATCACACAGCCTATAAGGAGCAGGCATAAGAATTTGAATCTGGGAATGTCTGACAGCAAACCGTGGGCTCTGTGTCTGTGAGGAGATCTTTGATCTGCAGCCCCTGGAACATGTGAGCCAATGGGTCTCTCCCCAGGAATCCTTAACCTGGAGTCCGCAGACTAAGCGATCCTGAGATAAAATTCAGGATAAACTGATAAACAAGCAAATAAACACACACACTGTAATCTAAATCTTACCATTTTTCTTGTTTTACATGTAGACAAACCACAGCTGTATTAACTTTGTCACCAATGGATATCAGATATTATCATATCACATCAGAGCTACAGATAATTTGAAATATTTATAGATATTGCTATTTCCAAATTGCAGTTGTTAGACTCCTCATTGGAGCTTGTCACTTAATGTGTTAATTAAAAAGCACAAATAGTACCATGGCATACATTTGTTTTAAAATTTTGGGGAGAACTGCATTTTGGTATAATTGGATATCTTTATAAGCCTTTGCATTTTAAAAATGCATTTAAAAACCTTGATCTGAGAATAGGATCACAGGCTTCCTCAGCCAACAGGGTCCACGGCACAAAAAGACTGGAATTTTGCAAAGAGATGGGGAATGGGCCATTTACTACATAAATGCTTCCCTCTTTGGGCACGGAATTTTACATAATTTCTCTATGATATCACCAAAACTTGCAGGTGTAAGCAGGGAAAGCCTTAATGGAAATTCCTCATTCATTCGTTCATTCCTTAAATGAACATTCATTGGGCACCTACTGTGTACCGGGCCCTGCAAGTGGCATGGGAGATATAGGAGGAGACAGGACAGACCAGATGAGAGCCCCCACTTTCTTGGGGCTGATAATGTGAGGGTTCAAGGCGACAATGAGACAATAATGGCACATAGAATTTGCCAACCCAAGTGACGGAGCCGTGGCAGAACGCACTGAGAATTCTTTGATTAAGCACCACTTGGCCAAGATCTGGGGAATGACCAGGTGCCAACCAGGCAAAGCGGGGCAGGCAGAAAAGTCCAGGCCCGGGCGGCAGGAGCTGGCGCTGGCGTGCACAGGCTCGCCGGAGCCCACTGTTACATTTTCAGGAATTTTGTGAGTCGGTTGTTAAATGCTGCCATTATTAAAATTGTTATATAAACTTACAATGAAATTATATTCACAACAAAAGAAATAAATGCCTCTGGCATGGCTCTAGAGGTCTTCACAGGTGGGGCCTGTAGTTTTATACACCACGAAAGGAAGGTGGTGTCTATAGAATCTTTCTAAACGACTGTATTTTATTTATTTATTTATTTTTGAGACAGAGTCTCGCTCTGTCGCCCAGGCTAGAATGCCGTGGCATCAGCCTAGCTCACAGCAACCTCAAACTCTTGGGCTCAAGCGATCCTCCTGCCTCAGCCTCCCGAGTAGCTGGGACTACAGGCATGCGCCACCATGCCTGGCTAATTTTTTCTATTTTTAGTAGAGACGGGGTCTCGCTCTTGCTCAGACTGGTCTGGAACTCCTGAGCTCAAGTGATCCTCCTGCCTCGGCCTTCCAGAGTGCTAGAATAACAAGCGTGAGCCACCTCGCCCAGCCAACAACTGTATCTTGAACATCACTTAGTTTCACCAGTGAAAATCATTTCTAGCATTCTTTCTAGCAAACCCTCTAGTGAGGAGTCCTATAACAACACCCAAAGTGCTTAAGCAACTACCGCGGGAGGGTGGCTTCCTGATTAGGGTTCTTCAAATACTGAGTAACTCACCCTGGGGTACAAATTCATGTTCATTTATACACATTCCTTTCTGCTTCACACGGACAAGATCACAACATCTAACCCCACCAGTTTATCACTAATTTTGTTTCAGTTCAGTATTTCTTCTTTTCAGCCTCAGACGAAGAAGGTGGGTTGTGTTTTGGGGCTGTATCATCGAAAATTTCTGTATCTTTCAACCCTAGAATCACATTCAATGGGGTGAGATATTCTCACCATGAGAGGAAGAAAGGAACCAGGACCCCAACGAGGAAACCAGGGCTTCACGCCCCTGATGTCCAGTTATATCTCCAGTGTATCCCAGGATACCCGCCCACTGATGACATGATCCTAACCCTAAGCTGCACTCGTTAAATTGTTCTCCTTCCTCCTCCCTTTCCCCCGATCCATCTCCTTCACAGAGCTCATGTAATTTAGTTTGATAGGTTTCATGGTGCAATTCTAATGCATAAAGTTTTGCCACTTGTGTTTTCATTTGCAAACTGACAGCCACTTAATGCTGGACTCCTGGGAGACACTACCTTGGAAAATTACTGTACCTGACTATGGCATCCTTGAGGAGTGGCGAACACTCTGGACTAACTTGCAGATTCCAACACCTTTCAAATCCACTTGAAGTTTGGATTCACTTGAAGACTCCTCACAGAGCTCATTCTCTAACAGCAGAGAAGCACCTAAAGTTGAGACCCTATCTATATTCTCTGACTTGAACTTGAGTCTCAACTCTCTATGGGCAAGAGACTAAAGATACAGATGCAAAAATGCTTTACAGAATTTTGAGAGAAAAAAGAGGGAAAACAGAAATGTAGCAGAGCAGTTCCAAATGATCCAATGTCAACTGACCTTTGTCCTTAGAAAAATGGCTCCTATAATTAGAAGCATAGTAATTATGTGCAGTCTCAGGGTGGCCTGTCTGGGTTCAAATCCCGGCTGTGTCATTGGCTTCACGACCTGGGGGAGTTCGCTAACCTCAGTGAGCCTCAGTCTGCTGCGCTGTCAAATGGGGCTAATAATATTACAAGATGATCAATCCAAGAGGCCAGTGAAATGCAATGTTGTTTTAATGAACCCCTAAGAAAGAAATAAACTGTTACTAATTATAAATAGCCTGTTGATTTTTAAGACTCCTGTGGACTTTAGAAATATAAGTAGGGATGTCAGATGAAATACAGGAAGTCTAGTTAAATTTGCATTTCAGATAAAAAAAATGAATAATGCTTTAGAATAAGTGTATCCTATTTGAGATATACTATTTATGATGCATCTATACTAAAAAGTTATTCATCGTTTATCTCAATTTCAAATGTAAGTGGAGTCCTGTATTTTATTTGCTAGTTCTGGCAACTCTAGTGAAAAAGCAAAAAGTATCCTATCCCTAGTGAAACAAAACGGTAGTGTACGTCTCATTGGGAGGTGTGGGTTCAATAAATTAATGTAGGAAAAACCTTAGTTCAGTGCCTGGCACCTAGCAGGTGCTCAGCAAATGTTGGGTGTTATTGTAAGATTGTTTCTAGCAGCCTGCAGCTCCTAGAAGGCCCACCCTTCCATCCCCAGGGCTTGTCCGAGAGCCCCTCATATTGAAAGAACCCAGTAATATTTAGTCAATGAATAGAGACCCCCCTTTTGCCCAGTGAATGGAGAAACCCACTTTTGAAAAACTTCAGTGAACAGAGAGCTCCCACTTTGCTTCTTACTCCTTTTCGGCAGAGGCACTGATTTTCTGCCCGTGGTTGCAATCCTTTGACTGCACAGCAGGGCCACTTTGCTCCAAGTGGTCTCTGAAGTCTGGAAAAAGACTACTTTCAGATAAGCCCCCCCCAATTAGCACCTCTCCTCATCTACCTCCTCCGCCTCTCCGCCTCTAGGTTCTACCTTTGAGAGCTCAGGTGCTGCCGCCAATTACATTTCCACCCTACTCCAGACCTACGGCTTCATTAGCCTAATTGCAGGATTGCAGGCGGAGGCAGCGGCTGCCTGGGAAGGGACATTAACCCTGTCCTTTCCGCGTTCCTTACAGGACCTCAGGGTCCCAGGACCGGGGAGGCCGGACGCAGCCAGGCTTGTGTGGCCACTCCCGCCACACTCCCTTGCAACAGCCGGAATATACTGCAGTCGCTTCAGAATCTACCACAAAGCAACAACACTGTGACACGCACTCATGGCCAGACATTTTCAACAGGACAGAGTATAAAGTGAGACATAGAAGTTGTCTGAACATTCATCACCTGCATTTCAGCTCTGCACTCCCAAAATAACAGTAGCTAACAGCTTCTAATGTGAACAGAAATGCTCTACACACAAACGACTTATGTATATAGTCTTGGTTAATGTTTAGTCTCTCGAAGTGATAATACATGCTGTGAGTCGAAAGCTATGTACAGTCATGTTTTATATAGATATATTCACCCATAAATGTCTGTCCAATTTATTTTGCACAAATGGGATTATACAATATATACGCTTTCGTGACTTGCCTTTGTTGCTGAACGAAATTATCCTGGCTGTCTTTAATGTCTACGTGTGAGTGCTGACTCATTCTTTTTTAGAAGGCTGCATGATATTCAATAGGAGGGACACGTCATAATTTACTTAACCCGTCTCCTAGTATGAAGCATTTAGGTTGCGCCCAGATTTGTGCCATAAAAAGAATAAACACAACCACGCAAATAAACAAATGAGGGTGCCGGTGCTTGGAAGGGGTTGGGGGTAGGGGGCCGCTTCTGAGGAGTTTGGTGTGGCCCAGGCTCTGGCCAATCAGAAGCCAGCAGGCTGTGGGCTGGAGTGGGGGGGGGGGCAGTGGAGGTCCCCTGTGGAGCCCTGTGTTAACCCCTTAGTTGCTGGATCACTGATTCCTGGGAGGGGCCAAGGCAGCCTGGGTGGAATGTTCAAGAAACACTGAAGGGCTTAACCAAGGGGTGTGGAAACATTCCGTATTTTAACCACCAGCGTGGTCCTCTTGGTCGTATTTGTTGAATACTGGCCCTATTTGAATATATCCACAGATTTCTAACCCTGGAATTCTTGGGTCTAATTGTATAATAAACTCAGTTTTGATGAGTCTATTAGCATACTTTTCCTTGGAGTCTTCCCCTCACCCTGGGAATAAAAAATAGTAGTACTAGGTAATATTTATGAGAGCTAAGCGCCATGCTAAGGGCTTTAGACACCTGACGTCTTGGGATCCTCCTAAGGAGGCTGAGGGGCAGGTACTTTTATCACCCCCATTTTATAGATGGAGACACTGATACTCAGAGGCTCCATGACTCGCCCAATTCGCACAGTGTCAGAGACAGGGCAGGCATTCAAACCCCTTTCCACAGGCTTCTGGAACAGCTGCTCTGTTGACATCCTAAATCCTGATGAAATGTGAAGATAATGAGGGAGCTTCCCCCTATCCCCCCGCAAGGGTTTGGGAGCACACACGTGCACGCGTGCACAGACGCACTTGGATGTAGATGGAGACAAGAAGCTGTGACGAAAACTAAAGATGACAAAGAGATAAAAGAACGAGACAAATGTCACGTCACCATCAACAGGAATTTGTGGTGCAGTGAAGGGCACTTCTGACAATTGGCTGCAGGACCTGGGCCATTTCAGGGCCTCGATTCTTTATCAGTAAAATGGGAATGATCCTCTGATCCAGTGGAATTATGGAGCAGAATCAAGTTACTCTTTACGAAATGCCCGTGGCCTGGGACGACAACTCACCGTTACTGTTAAGGTCTCCCTGCGATGCCAACAGCCTATTAAACTCTTGATGACACGACACTATACTAGCACAGCCCAGGGGAGGATTGTCCTTTAAGGGCCTACCATCCCCCTCAACAAAGTCCCATTCTTGCTTCAATCACACTAAGAGTAGTTCAAACAAATTTTCCCAATCCTATGAATAATTCTTTACTATTTTAAAAATCAGAAAAAATATGATTAAATTTAAAAAGACAGAAATATAAGTCATCCACCATCAAGTCCCATTAGCATTTTGACATGCAGGTTGATATACACTTATAATTATATACTTTAAAGGATCCCAAGTGTTCAGCGTGTTGTACGTTCTGTGGGGGTGCTGGTTTTGCCTCCCTCTGGCCCGTTGTCCACTGTGCCTTGCTGGGCCTTTCTGGGACACAGCACGACCTCTTGGAGCCTTGAATCACAGCCTTTGGATGGCTCCCACTGCCTTCACTCTGGTTAACTAAATGCAAGGTCCACATGCTCTGGAAGGTTTTCTCTTCTGGTCTCTCTCTCCATTCCATCCCCCTTCGTTCGCCAGGTCTTTGAATAGCCCAGCCCACTTGCCTTGTTGAACCCTAGTAGGTGCTCTGGGAATGCAGCTTCATTTCCTCTGGGAAGCCTCCCTGGGCTCCGTTCCTGGTGTCTCTCTACTCACCCATCCCCTGTGACCCCCAGGCTCGCACTCCGTTATTCTGAGTGGTCAACACCTGCTAAGGATTGGATGTATCCCTCAAAGTCCCTGTGTTGGAAAGTTACTCCCAAGTGCAACAGTGTTGGGAGGTGGGGCCTAATGAGAGGTGACCAGGTCACAAGGGCTGTGCACTCCCTAGTGGATTGATGCCGTTATCTCGAGCATAGATTAGTTGGTTATAAAAGTGGGTTTGGCCCCTCTTGCTCACGCCTGTTTTCTTGCCTTTTTGCCTTCCACCCCACAATGACGCAGCAAGACCCTCTCTGGATTTGGCCCCTTGACCTTGGACTTCCCAGCCTCCAGAACCGTGAGCCAAATAGATTTCTTTTCTTTATAAATTTCCTCATCTGTGGTATTGTGCCATCTAGGCTGGCTGTGTGAGTGCCGATACTGTTCACTCCAACCCAGCACGCTGATCCAACAAAACAAGACTGCGTCCATAATCGTGAGGTGGAACTGCCCAGGCAGCCCACAGAATCATGAGAAATAATAAACCATTGATTTTTTTCTATATATTTTTAGTTGTCCAGCTAATTTCTTTGTATTTTTAGTAGAGACAGGGTCTTGCTCTTGCTCAGGCTGGTCTCAAACTCCTGGGCTCAAACGATCCTCCCGCCTTGGCCTCCCAGAGTGCTAGGATTACAGGTGCGAGCCACCACGCCCAGCCATACCATTGATTTTTAAAGCCACATGTTTTGGGGTAGTCAGTTAAACAACAATAAATAACTAAAAAAGAAAGGTGGATCCAGTTCTTTGCACAGCCCTGGTGGGGGGTTGGGGGGGTTCTGCTGGTGCATACTGACCAGCACTCAGCTGGAGACCTCCAGTGGGCTGGTGACAGATCCCTGGAGCTCTCTCTCTTTCTCTGGTACCCTGTCCACCTACGCTCTAGCTGCCTCAGTCTCCCTGGCCTCTCAGCTCCATCGCCACAACTCAGAGAATTCGTCCCGTTCCTCCTGGCCTGCCCCCCGCCCCAGACACATTGAGTTTGAGATGCCTCTTAACCATTTCCGTGGACCCTCCTGGAAATGTTGTCTGGAAAAGGTCCCTTATAAATTCCCGAACTTCAAATGTTCAAGATAAGTCAAAGGCTCAGACAAATCTTCTATAGAGTGTAATATTGCCTATCAATTGATTGCCTTGACATTTGGGGTCTGACATTGGGATCAAATTGGCATCTTAAACTCCTCAAGTTATTTCAAGTCTTGGGTCTTTACATCTTATCTCTTCCCTGTTTAACTAAACAAAAACCAATAAATTGGTGATTTTCATAATCACTAAAATTTTACTTTTGACCAATGGACCAAATTGTTATCTGTTATTAATAGTAGCCACAATACTGTCATCGATGAATGATATGCTTTAAAAATATTTGTTGGCTTAATTTAAGGTGTTCTCACTCACCAACTTCTGTATCAGCTAAGACTCTCGCCTGAAAATCATGGAAGTCAACTCAAACCAGTTTAAGCAAAACTTTTAAAATAAATCTCCTACAGAAATGGGATTTATAGGCTCCCCTAGTTCCAAAGCCTAAGGGGTAGGACCTGACTCAAGCAATCGTCACATCTCTCTCCTCTGCTTTCTCTCAGGTCTGCTTGCTTCTCCGTATCTTCATTTTCAGCTGGCAGGATCAAATTTATGTTGGCCTTCAGGTTTTGATTTCAAAAAAGAGAGAGAGAGAGAGAGGAAAGAGAGAGAGAGAGAACATTTGCCCCAATCTCTCTCGCAAAGTCCTGGAGGAGGATCCCGCTGGCCAGGCCTGTGTCCTGCGCCCATTCCTGGTGTGGGGTCAGGAGAGGGTCAGGCCCGCTGTGCCACGTGCCATCAGCAGGTTCCTATGGGGTGCGGTTTCATCCTCAGCAGCGCTGACATTCCAGGCTGTATAATTTGCTGTCGTGGGGCTGTCCCAGAACTGTAAGACGTTTAGCAGCTTCCCTGGTCTCTACCCTCTAGATACCAGTATTACCTTTCCTTCCCCTCCCAACCCCCACCGCACTAGTTTTGACAACCAAAAATGTCTCTAGATGTTGCCAAATATCTCCTGGTGAGCAAAATTACTCCCATGAAGAACCACTTCTACGGAACAAGAGTAGTTCCCCACCGGTGGAGATACCCCGCAGGCGGAGCAGGTCCACCACCCACATAAGTGTGTTTTCTGAGCGGAATAGGAGGAGTTAGGCTGGGCTGGTGGCTCAGGCTTGTAATCTTAGCACTCTGGGAACCCAAGGTGAGAGGATCGCTTGAGCTCAGGAGTTCTAGACCAGCCTGAGCAAGAGCGAGACCCCATCTCTACTAAATATAGAAAAATTAGCCAGGCGTTGTGGCACACACCTGTAGTCCCAGCTACTGGAGGATGGGAGGTTGAGGCAGGAGGATCTTGTGAGCCCAGGGATTTGAAGTTGCTGTGAGCTGGGCAGACGCCACTGCACTCTAGCCTGGGCAAGAGAGCGAGACTCTGTCTCAAAAAAAAAAAAAAATAGAGGAGGTAGATTTACAGTTGGGATCTATTGCCATACCATGAACCATTGCAGTGGCTACAATTTAGTGCAGTGCTTTAATGTCTCACAAAAGGACTTTGGGAGAGGGTTCATAGGAACTGGGAACAACCCCTGAAAATGTGAGATTAATATAAATGTTCAGAGCAGAACCAGAGTAAAGGAAAACTTCGCAGGGTCATGATGAGAACTGTAAACTAAGACTGTGTCTTAGTCTGTTTTCTGCTGATTATAACAAAATACCTGAAACTGGATAATTTATAAGAAACAAAATTTATTTCTTACAGTTCTGGAGGCTGGGAAGTTCAAGGTGGAGAGGACACATCTGATGAGAGCCTTCTTGCTGATAGGGACTCTCTGCAGAGTCCTGAGGCTGTGCAGGACCCCGTGTGACAAGGGGGCTTAGCGTGCCAGCTCAGGTCTCTCTTCCTCGTCTTATAAAGCCACCAGCTCCCCTCCCATGATAACCTGTAAATCCATTAACCCGTTAATCCATTAACCTACAAATCCATTAATCCATGAATGGATTTATAATCCATTCATGAGGACAGAGCTCTCATGACCCAGTCACCTCTTAAAGATCTCACTTCTCAATACTGTCACATCTGGGGTTAAGTGTCAACATGGGTTTTGGAGGGGACAAATATTCAAACCACAGGGTACTGGAATACCAAGTTCTATTTTAGCTCAATCCTGTACTAGGTGTGTAATCTTTAAAAAATTATTTAATCTCTTTAATCCTTGGGTTCCTTCAATTTAAAAGATGGTTAATGATATCAGAGAACCAACTAATAATGTTTGTGAAACTTTGAAATGCCAGGCAAACTGGAGGTATTATTTAAATACACTCTTCAATTAGTTGAATATGAAAGTTACTTGGGTAGCTTCTGATTTTTCTAGAATCAGAACCAACCTTCCTTCCTTTTTTCCTTCTTTTTTTCCTTCCTTCCTTCCTTCCTTCCTTCTTTCCCTCTCTCCCTCCCTCTCTCTTCTTTTCTTATTTTTTTGGTTTGTTATTTAATGTAGAGATATCAATGCTATAACAAAGAGAATGGTTATTTTTATTTTCTAGTATGTTTTAAGAGGCAAAAGAATTGCTCACTTGATTTATGACCAATCTCTTCCATTTCTGCTGTTTAAAAAAAAATGAAAGGAAAGGCAAGAAAAACATTTCCAGTTCATTGAGCTAACTGGTGGGTTAGAGTCCTGGAAATGACACCATCCTATGAAGGCAGACACTATGTCCCAAGAGCACGCGGTGTGTATGTTCTCAGCCTTCTGGCTCTGTTCCACCTTGGTAATAACCCAACCGGTTAATTAGGTGGGGTTTAAGCTTCTGGTCTTTGTCTGAACAAATCAGAAATTGCCAGAGAATGTTTGAACAAATTGGGGAGCCCAGTTGTAGGGTAGAATATATCCCAGAAACAAACAAATGACCTAATCCAGTGTCAGATGCAGGGGCTTAATGATTCATCCCTTAAAAGAGACTCAGAGTAGGGTTTACGTTCCAAGCGAAGGAGAGAAAATCTGCTTTGTGATCTAATCCAGTTGTAGGAAAATTTCGGAGTGTCATCTTGTGGCGTAAACATTGTTTGACTCTTAGATTCGTGATTTATTATCCAAGATGCTCTTCAGAGTTTTTGGTTAAGAAGGCTGCGTTCGTTCCCTTTCCATTTGTAGAAATGGGCTTCTGGGGGTGACATCTCTGATGGTGATCACCATCAGTGGATCTTTTTCCTATTCTGGTTTCAATTCTAAAAATTGCTGAAAGGAACCCATATATTTCTCAACTAGTAAAATATCTCCTAAAAGATGCTTTTTCTCAGGAGGAGGCTGTGGATACTTCCGGAAGAATTCAGCAGTTCTTTAAGTCGGAGAGTCCACACTGATATTCATCACGATTTACATCTGAATAGCACAAACTACAGGAAACCATAGAGGAAGAGAGGGGAAATTTTTATTATGTGTTTGGCGAGGAGTGGCTGAATGTTTACAGTCTGGGAATGACACTAGCAAAAGTCCTTCTGTCGTGGTTGGGGGGGTACACATTCCCCTCCCCACCCACTCATGGCCATTGACAGCCTGGGCTTTGGAGTCCAGATAGCTCTCTTCCTACACCTAATAGGACTGGGAGAGATTTTTTCCCCCCTGGCATATTTCTACAGCTGGAAATTAAGGAAGCAGGGAAGATGGTGAATAGCTTTCTAGTTAAGCACGTTAATATTATCCTCTTGCATCTTCCAACAGAGTTTCTGTTTTGTTTTGTTGTGAGGACCTGTTTCCTGTGTAATGAAATTTTAGTGAGATCTTCTTGTTTGAATGTTTGTTTCTGGACGACCCTTTGGGGTTTCTTTTACTGGTATTGTTATTTTGATTGGAGAGCTGGTCTTGTATTTGTGAACTTTTGTACCCACACAAATAGTGAGCGAGTGAGAGAGGTGAGATGTATTGTGGAGGAAATAAAGAGTCACTTTCTGTGCTCTTCTGGACACGTCCCCAAACACGCAAAGCTGTCCACACACAGTGAGTAGAATTAATTATTCCAACTGCTGTAAGTTTTAAAGTGCCAACACACAGAAATAATAACTCGAGTCATTTTTTCTTCCAGGATATCTGAGAACTCTGGCCACACCTCATTTTTAAAAGCATAACATATGAGTGACTAGAACAAAATTCTTTTCCTGGATTTCCTTAGATAATGTCTCCCTAAATAACGTCCCATATGTGTAAGTCATAGTCTTAGGAATTGACCAGTAAGCCACAGGCCACACTTCTATTTTTAAGAGTCACTGGGGAAAAACTGGAAATAATTTTAGAAAATAAAGGAAGTATTCTTTAGCCTTTCTTTCTTTTTCTCTTCTTTTAGGGAGTGCGAGGAGACCGGGGGAGGCATCTCTATCTTTGATTCATGTAAAGCAAAGATCTGGGAATAAACCAAATACAGGAGACATCTTCCTTAAGTGGTAAGAACAGTCCAAATTCCCGCAGTTTAGGTTATCTGGTCTATGTCAAGGTTTTGGTGCGTGGGGTTGGGTGTCAAGAGCACAAGATGATCTGTGGTGTACTTAGGGTTCCCTAAATCTGAACGTAAAAACATTGAAATGATTTGTTTTATTGGATTTGAATCCACTAAATACAGCCCTTGAGTCAAGTACAAAATCTCACTGTTCTAATAGCAGACAAATGCTGAGTCCATTGTCAAGCTCAATTAAAATGCAATGAACGTGTGGCACCTGTGTGTGATGGAATTCAGCTAGCCCACAGCTCTCCCTGATTGTGTGCACCTGACAGTTGGAGGGCTTCTTCATGATCAAAGTTCAATGGCCTTTTAGAGTTTCAACAGTTCACTGCTTCGATTTTTGTTTACTTTCATTTCCCCTGGGCAGAACTCTCTAATCTGGGCTTAAGTTTTTACACCATGCTTTTGAGAGTTGCTCAAAGTACCCTATTCCAGTAATAGCAAAACTCTTCACATGGGAGAATTTTAAAAGTGCCTCTGCCCACTGTATGCATAATTTCTACTACTGTGTATTTATTCTGTAGATACAGGGAGCACAATTATTGCTTGGACTTGAGCTAGATCCTTGAGGGACGTGAAGCTCAGGTTGGTTGGTTGGTTGTTTTCCTCCCCCATTGTCAGACATGGGTTTTGTTTTTATCAGAATTAAATAAAAATGGATAATGTGGGTGCAAATAGCTACAGGGAAAGGAAAATCTATCTGTGAGATCATTATTACTTGTGCCTTAATAAGACCATTTGCTGACTGTTCACAAGAAGAAAGTCATCCTTGCAGGCTCTAAGGCTGACAAGCTATCGTAGAAGGAGGTAGAAAACATTCCAACCATTATTATTCCCTCAGTTTCCCTGTGATTATTTGTTGAATATTTCGGCTGATACACAATGAAAGAACAGGCTCTTAAGCAATTTTTCTGGAAATCAAGATTTGTCTGCATCTTTGGATAATCAACTATTACCTGTTCAGAAAGACCTTTTGTGACAACTCTGAGAAATACGGCCAGCGCCACCCCCCAGCTAGCTGGCGTTTTCTTGTCCTGCTCACTTTCTTCAAAACATTCAGTATTACAGAGTGTTATGCTAATACATGCATTTATTTAGTAGCTTAAAAATCCCCAGAACAGCACTATCCAATAGAAATAGAATGCAAGCCACATATGCAATTTAAAATTTTCTAGGAATCATACTAAAAAGGTGAAATTCATTATAATAGTATATTTTCCTAAGCCCAATATGATCATAATATCATCATTTGAACATCTAATCAGTATAATTGTTAACGAGATATTTTATGTTCATTTTTTGGACTAAGTCTTCGAAATCCAGTGTGTATTTTATACACACAACACATTTCAATTCTTCTTCTTCTTTTTTTGGGGTCAAGGGGGGGACAGAGACTTGCTGTGTTGCCTGGGCTAGAGTGCAGTGGCATCATCATAGCTCATTTCAACCTTGAACTCCCGGGCGCAAGCAATCCTCTTGCCTCAGCCTTCCGAGTAGCTGGGACTACAGGAGTGCGTCCACACACCCAGCTAATTTTTGTATTTTCTGTGAAGATGGGGTCTCGCTATGTTGCCCAGGTTGGTCTCACACTCCTGGCCTCAAGCGATCCTCCCACCTCGGCCTCCTGGAGTGCTGGAATTATAGGTGTGAGCCACTTCACCTGGCCAGCACATCTCAATTCTGACCAGCCCACTTCAATTGCTCAATGGCCACACGAGGCTTGTGGCTGCCATACTGGGCCATGTAGCACTAGAACATTAGCCCCAGCTGGTCAGCAACACTGTTTTGTTCATTAGGGCAACGATGCACACGCGCTAAGGACATAGTAAAGAGTCAGTGACATAGCAAATGACTGTTAAAATTATAAGGACCACAACTATTTAGCCAAAGGTCTATGTGTTGAATAGCTTCCAGCCGTTGCAATGCCTCTAGTTTGCCTCTAGCAAACATGCTGATGTTTCCCTCTTGCCTACTACTTGAAGGGTATCACAATGCAAGAAATGTCACCGTGATCATTTATTTCGCCACTGAACTCATTTTTCTGGGAAAAGCCAAATACCGTATCCTGTGGTGACTCTCTCTGCCCACACATCTCTCTGAATGGACTCATTAAAGTCGCATTCTTACATGTGTTTTTCCCTCTGAGCTCTAAACTCTCTCCCTTTAATCAATTCTGGAGCTGCTTAATCAGCAATGGTTCAAAACACTTTTAAAAGATTGCCCATCCCTTGATATTTTGCCAACACCCCCTTCCTTTCATCAAGTGGAGTAAACAAAAATGTATTGGGGACTTTCTTTGTGCCAGATCCCACTGAACTAGGCACTGCAGGTACACCTGGGGGCAATGTAGAGCCTGGTCCCACCCTTCAGTCTAAAGGGGAGAAAGACAAGCAGACAGTAATTGCAGTGAGGACCAGGAGAGGCTGGTGGTGCGGGCATGGGCTCTGGGGACAGGCAGAGAGGGTTCAAATCCTGGCACTGCCACTTACTAGGTCTGTGGGCATGAGCCAGTCCCAATAGATCTCTCTGCCTTAGTTTTCTCATCTGTAAAATGGGGATAATAATAGCATGTACATCATACTACTGTGTTGTTGTGAGGATTAAATTATATATGTATGTCTTCATTACACATTACTCCCCCTGTTAAGGGAGCGGCCTTGGCTCATTGCCAGCTGGGGTTATATACATGTTAGAGAATGTCTGGCATTGGCACATAAGTTCTATCTAAGTGTTAGCTATTATGATTATTAATATTAACATTAGAAGACTTCACGAGGCTCACCATCCCAGGCACTGAAGGGTCAGGTGACATTTCCTAGAGGAAGTGCCGCCATAACTGAAACCTGAGGGCGAGTCGAGTTGGCCAGATGAAGGGTGTGAGGGGGAGGGAAGAGCATGTGTAAAGACCTGGAAGCAGGAGCTATTCTGGCGGTTTGAGGAATGGAAATAAGTCAAGACCCCATAAGACACAGGCCCAAAGGCCTCTGGGGACCAGGTAGGAGTATCTCAGGATGAACCATATGAACTGCTGATAGCCAATCATTTTCAGCAATTACCTACGGTTTGGGCTAATATTATGGCTAAAGTGTGCTGTGTGTAAAGCACAAAGCCATAAATCAAAACGACAGGAGCTTTCATGAGTGGGAACAGTCCAGTTTTATCCTATTCCTGGCCAGACTTCATTTTTCCAGACTGAAGTGTTTGCAGTTTCTTTCTTTTTAAATTAAATTTAAAATTTTTATTTTCACTTGGCAATCATAATTGTGTATATATATGGGGTAAAAAGTGATGTTTTGATATATGCTTACATTATGGAATGCTTAAATCAAGCTAATTAATATTCATCACATACTTTTTTGTGGTGTAGACACTTATTTATTTATTTTTTTTTTGAGACAGAGTCTCACTCTGTTGCCCAGGCTAGAGTGCCGTGGCGTCAGCCTAGCTCACAGCAACCTCAATCTCCTGGGCTCGAGCAATCCTCCTGCCTCAGCCTCCCGAGTAGCTGGGACTACAGGCATGCGCCACTATGCCTGGCTGATTTTTTCTATATATTTTAAGTTGGCCAATTAATTTCTTTCTATTTTTAGTAGAGACAGGGTCTCGCTCTTGCTCAGGCTGGTTTCGAACTCCTGAGCTCGAGCGATCCGCCCACCTCGGCCTCCCAGAGAGCTAGGATTACAGGCGTGAGCCACCATGCCCGGCCTGGTGTAGACACTTAAAAAATGCTGTGTTAGCAATTTTGAAATATACATTATATTACTATAAACTACAATCACTATGTTGTGCAATAGATCTTAGAAATGTCTTCCTCCTGTCTACCTGAAACGCTGCACCCTTTGACCAACATCTCCCCATTCTCCAAAGCCTTGCAGCCTCTGGCCGGATTATTCCTTAGCAGGGTTCTGACTCCACTGGTCTGCAGCTCCCCCGTCCTCCCTCATCCCTTGGATGGACAGAGTTTGCAGTGGGGCGTGGCAACCGGAGAGAACATTCCAGGTCCACACCAGTCTTGCTCTGCCCAAGCGTTGGCACCATCCTTCCTTTCCTTCCCCACATCACAACCAGTGTGTCAAATACTTGCTGCTACAACCCAGAAAAGAAATGTTCTTTCTTTTTAAGTCTGTGTCCCTTGAACCCACCCCGCCTACTTTTTCCCCCGCCTTTCCTCATTCTGCCTCTCCAAATCTGGAAATTTACATCCATTGATAAAAATAATAATTAAGCAATAATGGTATAATAACAGCAGCATTACCTGAGAGCTTATGATATGTATGAGAGGTTTAGACTAAGAGCTTTACAAACGGGATTTCACGGAGTTCCCACAACATAGATGCTATTATACACTATCCCCATTTTATAGATGAGGAAACTGAGGCTTACTGAAGGAACGTGCCTTAGAACATAAAGCTGGCTAAGTGGGGGACCTGGAATTTGAATCGAGGTCCATTTGATTTAAGAGGCTCCACCTTTGGCTATTACAATGTTCTGCGTACACACACACACACACACACACACACACATTTTATAAGCACTGAAGCTTTAAAAGGGTGACCTTTGATCCTTACTCTATCTTATACTTCATGGCAAACTTTTTCAGAGAATTTCATCTCAGTGTTTAAAAAAACTCCTTTCCTTTTTTCTTTTTTTCCCCCTATTTTTCCTTCCTTCCTTCTTTCCTCCCTTGTCCCTTCCCTCTCTTCCTTCCTTCCCTTTCATCCTTTCTCCACTTTGCTTTCGCTCCTGCGCGCAGCTCTCTGAGCCTGCATCAGGCGTCGGGTGCACAGGTGTGAGCAAAGCAAACACCTGCAGTTTTCCGCTTTGAAATCTGGCTTTGAGATGCTGCAGGCGCAGAAGCCGACGGGGACGTAAATGGCAAGCCACAAGCATTTTGCCAAAGGTCCCGGAGGTGAGGAAGCCACCGAGGTTACGACCGCCGGGCGCCCCCACCGCGCAGTCCAAGGTAAGGCAGCAGCTGCGGCCACACGAGGAAGTAAAATTACCGTCTCCTTCCTACCCAAGTCCGTGCCGCCTCCAGCCCCCAAACGTTCAGCCTGTGTCCTGAAACTGGATTCTTTCTCCTCTTGGGTGGGACGGCCTCCCAGAAACTTCTAGGCCAGAATGGGTCTTGCCTCGGGCAGGGGCGTGGCCACCAACTGTTTGACCTTTAGATATAAACTTTAAAAAAAACTTTTATTGGCTACTTCACAAACGTTGTGTCTTGATCTTGCTCTTAGCACTGTGCTAAGTAAGGTTTTAGGTTTTCACGATCCTAATTAACCCTATACATGGTTTGATTCATGAAACATCCCTCAATCCCCAATAATAATAGCTAACATTAACCAAAGACTGTGCGGAGCCTGCATGGGCTCACAGAACTCTCCCAACAGCTGTGCAGGGTAGAGGCTATTATTATCTCCATTTACTGATGAGAGAGCTGAGATGTGGAGGGAGGGGTGCAATCTTTCCAGCACTAATGATTACATAAGCCGGGCAGGTCAGACTCCAACCAGCTACTGCAAACAACTTTCATTTTCCTTCGCCTGTGCTGAGAACCCATCACAAGGGGAAGGGATTTCATATTAGCCACATGCATTTTTTTTTTTCATAAAATTTTGAAATATTTAAGTACCATCAATTAAAAAGTCACATATCTGTCTGGGTTCTTTGGTGATACTTAATGAGTGGAAGTAGACATCTATGTTCTCTGTCCATACATGATCAGCTCAAAATCTTTGTTACTTATTGTGCTCTGAGTTAACTCACTCAAATTAACTTACCCATCACTTCTTTTTGAAAGATAATGGCCTTGAAAATATGCTTAAAGAAAAACAATATATGTGTGGATATATTTTCTTAGCCTTCTGTGTAAGACTGCTGACGCAATGGAACATTTTCTCATAGGGTTAAATTCTTCAACTGGCACAGGAAAACTCCTACCCAAATGTTTATAGTAACATTGTTCATAGTAGCTAAAAGGGGGAAACAATGAAAATGTCCATCAACTGATTAATGGAGAAACAAAAATGTGTCTATCCATACAATGGAATATTATTCAGTCATAAAAAGAAATGAAGTCTTGATACATGCAACGATATGAATGAACCTTTAAAACATGTTAGGTGAAAGAAGCCAGTCACAAAATACTACACGCCTTTGATTCCATTCATATGGAAGTGCAGAGCAGGGACATCTACAGAGATGGAATAAGAATGAATAAGAGTGTAGATCAGTGGTTGCCTAGGACTGGCAGGTCAGGAGAGATGGAGAACCAGGGATTGGGGTACGGGGGTGGACGGTAGCTAAAGTTTACAGGGTTTTTCAAGGTGATAAAAATGTTCTAAACGTGACTGTAGTGTTGGTTGCACATGTCTGTGAATATACTAAAACCACTGAATTACATACTTTAAAAGGGTGACTTTCATAGTCAACTTATATCATAGTCAACTTATATTTATAATATATGTGAAAATATTTCAATAAATTTGTTTAAAAAATTCTTTAGTCATGGGAAGAGCTTATAATTCAAGTTTTATCTGCAGGCATACGTTGTTTTATTGTATTTCTCTTTATTGAGCTTTGCAGATACTGGATTTTTAACAAATTAAAGATTTGCGGCAACCTTGTGACAAGAAAGTCTATTGGCACCATTTTTCCAACAGAATGTGCTCACTTTGTCACATTTTGGTAATTCTAGCAATATTCAAACTTTTTCATTATTATTATATCTGTTATGGTGATTTGTGATCAGTGAGTTTTGATGTTACTATTGGAATTGTTTTGGGGCACCATGAGCAGCTCCCATCTAAGGCAGCAAACAATCTGTAAATGTCGTGTATGTTCTGAGTGATCCGATGACTGGCTGTTCCCTTCAGTCTCTCCCTCCCCTCGGGCCCACCTACTCTCTGAGACACGACAGTGTTAAAATTAGGCCAATTAATAACCCTATGATGGCCTCCAAGTGTTCAAGTGAAAGGAACAGTTGCACATCTCTCACTTTAAATGGAAAGCTAAAAATGAATAAGCTTGGTGAGGAAGGCATGTCAAAAGCTGAGATAGGCCGAGAGCTAGGCCTCTTGTGCCAAACAGTTAGCCAAGTTGTGAAATGCAAAGGAAAGTTCTTGTAAGAAATGAAAAGTGCTACTCTGGTGAACATATGCATGATAACAAAAGTGAAACAGCCTTCTTGCTGATGTGGAGAAAGTTTTAGTGGTCTGGATAGAAGATCAAACCAGCCACAACATCGTCTTAAGCTAAAGCCTAATCCAGGGCAAAACCTTAACTCTCCTCAATTCTATGACGTCTGAGAGAGATGAGGAAGCTCCAAAGAAAAGTTTGGAGCTAGCACATGTTGGCTCGTGAGGTTTAAGGAAAGAAGTGGTCTTCATAACATAAAAGTGAAAGGTGAAGCAGCAAGTGCTGATGTTGAAGCTGCAGCAAGTTACCCAGAAGATCTAGCTCAGATAACTGATCAAGGTGTCTACACTAAACAACAGATTTTCAGTGTAGACAAAACACCCTTATAGTGGAAGAAGATGCCATCTAGGACTTTCATAACAAGAGAGGAGAAGTGTCAATGCCTGGCTTCAAAGATTCCAGGGACAGACTGACTCTTTTGTTAGGGTCTAATGCCACTGATGACTTTAAGTTGAAACCAATGCTCATTTACCACTTTGAAAATCCTAGGTCCCTTAAGAATTATGCTAAATCTACTCTGCTTGTGCTCTACCGATGGAACAACAAAGTCTGGGCGACAGCACGTCTGTTCGTAGCGCGGTTTATTGAATATTTTAAGCCCACTGTTGAGACCTAGTGCTTAGAAGAAAAAGGATTTCTTTCAGAGTATTACTTCTCATTGACAGTACATCTGGTCGGTCACCCAAGACCTCTGATGGAGACATACAAGGAGACTAAAGCTGTTTTCATGCCTGCTAACACAACATCCATTCTGTAGCCCATGATCAAGGAGAAATTTTGACCTTCAAGTCTTATTATTTAAGAAGTACATTTCATAAGGCTATAGCTGCCATAGATAGTGATTCTTCTGATGGATCTGGGCAAAGTATTAATAAATTGAAAACCTTCGGGAAATAATTCACCATTCTATAGGCCATTAAGAACATTCTTGATTCATGGAAAGAGGCCAAAATATCAACATTAACAGGAGTTTGGAAGAATTTGATTCAAACCCTCATGGGTGACTTTGAGGGGTTCAAGACTTCAGTGTAGGAAGTAACTGCAGATGTGGTAGAAATAGCAAGAGAAGTAGAATTAGAAGTGGAGCCCAAAGACGGCATCGAATAGCTACAATCTCATAATGAAACTTGAATGGATGAGGAGTTGCTTCTTATGGATTAACAAAGAAAGTGATTTCTTGAGATGGAATCTACTCCTGGTGAAGATGCTATGAATTGTTGAAATAACAACAAAGGATTTAGAATAATACACAGACAGCTGACAAAGCAATGGCAGGGTTTGTTACGAGCAATCAATGGACTCACTGCCCAGTGCACATAGAAGCCAATACCACGGCACCAGCCTTTCAGAAAGAAAAGCTTTATTGCAAGTTGACTGGCAAGGAAACAGGAAACGCTCAAATTTGTCTCTCCAAGCTGGGGGCTGGGTTGGGTTTTATAAGCATAGAGTAATGAGGTGTGTTCTGATTGGATACTGCAATGGGGTGATGCCACGGCTTTGATCTGATTGGATCCTAGATCCTGCCATGTGGTGTCCATTTGTTTATTCAGTCCCCACTCTTCAGACTGGCCTGAGCACTCTGGTTCCATCTATGGTTGCATGCTTGGTTCATCTGGGCATACTCAGGTTACCTGACTTTCAACCTGGGGGGTCATGGCAAATGAAAAACAACTCAAAACTACATAAAAGTTGGGCCAGATTGGTCTGGTGGGTTTACAGGTTGAGAGGATTGACTACAATTTTGCAAGAAGTTCTACTGTGGGTAAAACACTATCAAATAGCATTTCATGCTACCGAAAAATCTTTCCTGAAAGGAAGAGTCAATTTATGGGGCGGACTTTATTGTTGTCTTATTTTAAGAAATTGCCACAGCCACCCCAACTTTTAGCAGCCACTACCCTGATCAGTCAGCATCCATCAACAGCAAGGCAACACCCTCCACCAGCAAGATTACAACTTGCTGAAGGCTCAGATGCTCATTAGCAACTTTTAGCAATAAAGTATTTTTAAATAAAGGTCTGTACATTTTTTTAGACATAATGCTATTGTACACTTAATAGACTACAGTATAGTGTAAAAATAACTTTTATACCAACTGGGAAACTAGAAAAATTGTGTGACTCACTTTACTGCAATATTCGCTTTATTGTGGTGGTCTGTAATAGAACCCACAACATCACCAAAGTATGCCTGTGTTCTATTTGTGGGTATGTGCATGTGTGTGTGTAAAGAGTGTGACTATTTGTGCGCCTGCCAGTTTCTTTGAAGACTACTTTTTAGAACAGTTTTAAGTTCATAGCAAAACTGAGCAGAAAGTACAAAGTTCTCACATATATCCTGCCCACCGCCCACATGGCCTCACTGTCAAAATCTGACGGCGGAGCAATACAGAGGTTGCAATGGATGAACCCACATTGACACTTCATTACCACCCAAAGTCTGTAGTTTACATTAGTGTTCACTCTTGGTGTTGTACATTCTATGGGTTTGGACAAATATAACCACCATTATAGTATCACACAGGATAGTTTCGCTAGGCCGGGCGCGGTGGCTCACGCCTGTAATCCTAGCACTCTGGGAGGCCAAGGCGGGCAGATAGCTCAAGGTCAGGAGTTCAAAACCAGCCTGAGCAAGAGCGAGACCCTGTCTCTACTAAAAATAGAAAGAAATTAATTGGCCAACTAAAAATATATAGAAAAAATTAGCCGGGCATGGTGGCACATGCCTGTAGTCCCAGCTACTCGGGAGGCTGAGGCAGAAGGACTGCTTGAGCCCTGGAGCTTGAGGTTGCTGTGAGCTAGGCTGACGCCACGGCACTCACCCTAGCCTGGGCAACAAAGTAAGACTCTGTCTCAAAAAAAAAAAAAAAAAAAAAGTTTGAGGACCCCTGGTCTAGATGGCAAAGCTATGGATTCAGACTCCCGTAACAACGATTTAGCTACATAGAGAACTTCTAAAACCCGATTCAAATAGATACTCATAATTGCTATAGAGTCTGTTGTCCAGATTCTAGACCAGCACCATCCTTGGCAACACCTGGGAACTTAGAAACACAACTCCTCAGGCCCTTCCCAGTATCTAGAGTCCGAACCACCAGAGGCGGGGCCCAACAACCTGTATTTTAACAAACCCTCCAGGTGATTCTGAAGCACCTCCTAGAGGCTGCAGCAAAAAAGAACAATTAGCAACTTCATAAATTACGCTTTGGTAACATTCCTATTACTGTACCCATGTTTAAGCAAGAATGTTCCTGCCTTAATTGGGCCAGAGCAAATGAAAGCACTTTTTCCTTTTATAAGTACATTGCAATTTTACAAGTTTATATACCAGGAAGTCAGGTTTGCCTGATGTTTTTATGTTCTCATAGGTCAAAGCAAAGTGAAAAAGTGTGAATATTCTAAGTGTTTTAGGGCAGAGAGTGCTGCCCACTGCTTCCTCTGTTATTTATCACGGTGCCTAACATTTGCAGATATTCCTAAATCTTAGCTGAACAAAATGCAAAGCAACCAATGAAGTGACTGAGAACATTCCACTGTGGCCCTCAGGTCCCTGTCCACCGTCCCCCCGCAGCTGTTTCTCTACATGCCCCTCTGCACTTAACTTAGCCCCTCCCTCCCTCCTTACCACTTTTGATAAAGTCCAAATTACCCAAACAACCTAATCTGCAGGGATAATTCCTCCTTCTGTGGAGAGCCATCCCTGACCAACTGTTCTTAAAACTAGCTGAACTCTGGCTGACCCCTTCCTGCTAAAGCCCCATGAAAAAAATCCCGTCCTACTCCCCAAGTTAAAACACTCCTTTAGGGACTTTTCTTGCCCAGCATTTTTGAATAGAATCTTATGCCAACGATACTAACTAATGCTAACTCCAGAAACCAGCTCCTCAGACCTCTATAGATTGCTGATCCCTGATCTAGATTATCAAGTGATGGAGAAATAAAATTATATATAATTTGAATCACTGTATTTGGGCGATCTCTGTTACAGCAGCTTAGCTTGTACCATCATCCTCCCTGTCACCTTCCAAACCTCAACTCAAAGCTCACCTCTTCCAAGAAGCCACCCTGATGTAAAGCATCAATTCATCCTACTACTATTACCTCTTCAGCTCATACTTGCTCACACAGAGCTCCACAGCAGCCTGGTGGAGGAGACTTTCCAGACTCAAATTATTATGAGACCTCAAATAGGAGAGAAATTGCTGGGTTCTCTTAGGTCACTCAGCAACAGCCCTGACTGCCACCTACAAAGCCCTGATGCTAACTTTGAGTTTTTTCTGCTCCTATTCCAATATGTCCATGACACAACATTGCCAATAATATTTTCTCCCTGCTTCTTAAGCTGAGAAATCATAACTTACCTCAGGCATAAAAAAAGGATCGCTTTGGACAAGGAGCACTGCTAATTCCTCTTGGTTAAGTCCAGAGAGCTCATGCATTTTTAGGATTCTGAAATTCTCTGCTGAGAGAACCTCATGAGAATATTTGCATAAATTCCTGGAAGAAAACATGACAATCGTCAGTGTTTCCACTTCACAGAAGTAAAGAAAAAGAAATCATCCATAAAACTGTCAGTCAATAAAGAATGATGCCCACATCCTTTGGTAACTAACAGGTCGGTTCTGCTTAGAGAATACACTTTAATAAAATAAATTTATGAAACAGCTAGGTGGGGGTGTTTTGTGGTAAATTTTCTTCACAAATTATACACATAAATATACATAACTGACTTTAAATTATTGTAATACTTCTTTAAACAGTATCTCCTCTAATATACATTAAGTTATAATTTGTATATAGCTCAGGAAGGTCAGAAGAGGAAAAATTTGGCAAAGAAACTGAAGCCAATCTATTAAAAATGATTGTCTATTGAGAAACAAAGAACAAATTATTATAACACACCCATGGACTGACAATGAAGTCAACCAGACAGAATTCCACTTATCTAATAATTATATAAAATTGTTTATTGCTATATCTCTGTCTTATACACCAATGTACATATCTATATCATTTATGACTATAAAGGAATGGAGCAAACTTTGAATTATATAGCTCACACAACTCTACAGAAAAAGATGAAAAATCCCCTTCACTTTGAGACATTAATGGTTTAGTTCAACACTGTCCAATAGAACTTGCTGTGATGATGGAATTGTTGAATAATCAGAATTTACCAATATATAAGCCACATGTGGTGACTGAACACTTGATTTAATCACATTAACGTCTAAGAAGCTTTGATTTAGATCATTGAGAAACCCTAAGATCACTGACACTCTCATTAGACAAATATAATCTGACAGTTATCAACAGCCACATAACAAACTAATTCTTCTTTTTAACTTACATATGCTACATATGATATTGTCAAAGTCCTCAGATTTATGGCTTTAGTAGTTAATAATATGATGACATGTTAATATGTTCTAGTTTGCACCACAATGATCAAGTTGTCAGGCCGTTGGTAATAGCTAGAATTTTACTACTTAAAGAGTGTGGCTACAATTATTTTTGTACAAATAACCTTTCTTCTTTTACATTATTTTCCTGAGAGTTACTCCTTTGGGAGTATCACCACAAAGAACAGAATAATTTTCCTGAGAACTTGTATTTCATTTTGATCTACTGCACTCCAGAAAACATACCAGCAACCTGGGAGTGTGTCTATTTCCCCAACAAGCACTTTAACGTTGAGTTTTGTCACTTTGCTACTTCAATAGGTATGAAATAGACTTATACCTTCATTCATTCATTCATTCACACTTTTATTATTAGCAAGACTGAAAATATTCCCAAATGTTGGCTTGATGCTTACATTTCCTCTTATACATACTATTTGTTCATATCCTTTACCTGTTTATCTAATAGAGAATGGGTACTAACCTACAGATTTGTGATTGTTCTTTATATTTTTAACATTAATTTTTACCAGCTTTGTTTATTTGAAGGACATTTGCATTTTCTTCCTTTTTATTAAGAATTGATTAAGATTGTTACTGCTGAATTTTTATATGATCAGGTCCTCCCACTTTGCCATTCATAATTTAGTCTACTGCTTTAATACCTGCAAAGTTAATTCATCCACCACAACTGGGTAACTATAACACACCATTTGTTTCACTTTTAAAAGTGATATTTTCAACATTAATTCTTTAAAACATCTGGAGCTCATTATGACAAATGGTGTCAGAGGAGGACATAAGTGTTTTATATCCTCCCGTATAACATCTATTAAATATAATTCCTTTCTTATTATTTTGTCATCCTAGACTATTATATACTAACTTTTTACCAAGTTTAGAACTATTGGAATCCCTACTGTGTTTTTAAATCTACTGCTCTGCTTTGAATCCAATATCATAGAATTTAAGTGTCCTTTGCATCATATTCTACATATAAACAGAGTAATTTATCATATCATTGGCTTCCTCCTTTTTAAAAAAACTCTTTAGTGTGCTTAACTTATTTTCTTTATAGAAATTTTATTAGAGTTTTGTCAATTTCCATAAAATAATATATTGGGAATCTAAATTCTCTTAATTCCATAAATTAGATTGAATATTAAGTATGTTATCTTAACTTCATTAAATCTTCTGATTCTGGAACAGAGGATATCTATTTATTCAAGTCTTGTTCTGTTTTTTCCTATTATGAATTAAAAAGTTTCTTTTAATAGTTCTCTTTGATTTCCCAAATATTAAATATTATCTGTTGCCATTATATTTTTTAATTGTTTGTCACTGGTAAACAGAAATGCAAAATGATCTTAATGAAATTAATGATTTCTTGAAAATGTAAATGTCTAGGTAAAAGTTATTCTCTAAGAATCAATCTTTAAAAGTCACTTATTCAGATACTGTTGCCTATGTGTAAAACATTTCTGAAACTCTCTGGATTACCTTCAGATCTAGCAGTGGAACCTCACAAGAAAAATCACAGAATCAATGACTGTCAGCCACTAGCCGAGCCCTTGAAACCTGCCCAGGCTTCCCAGGTACCTCCCCTCCTGGAAATGTCAGGGACAGCCATCTTCCAGCCATTTTCCCAGGCAGGCCCGCTCCTTGCTTTCTCTGATCGGTGACCCTAGCTTTTACCAAGTGTCTAGTGCTCCTTGATAAGGCCAACCTCAGCTCTCTGCTCGCTTTTGGGTTCTGCACTATGGTTTCAGACAACTGCTTCCAACAGCCCCCACCACCCAGAACCCTCAGCAGCTGGGCTAAGACTCTACCTCCCCAAGGGAGGGGAGACCTGAAAAGACTCCTACAGCGGGGAGGGCCTTCTAAAGGTAATCTTCTCCAGCCCAAAGCAGAATCCTCACCCCACCCCACCACTGCCATAGCTTGCCCAGATGCATGTGAGCCTCACTACCTCATAAGGCATCTCCCTTCATTGCTTAGACAGCCATTGCCATTAATGCTATTGATATTGAGCTGAAAATGACCATGCTGAAACACCCCACTGCTGGACAGGTTCTGCCCTCTGGCTCAGAGACATTTTACGACTGTTAGTCAGAAGAATTAAGAATTAAGAATCTTCGCTTTCCCTTTAGTTCCAGTCCAGATATCCTGAACTTGTAGCCAAGCCTACAGCACCTCTGCAGGTCACTGGGAAATGCAGGATTTGTCATTTTTACCCAAGCCTGTCCTGTCCTAGCCGAGAAGTGTGGCACTTCCAAGGTCCCTGAAGTCAGCACTTCCTCTAAATAACTAAAGGCAGCCAGGTGGCTGGGGACCCCTCTGCCTGGAATTCCAAGTGTCCAGACTTTTCCAAGCCTACCCAAGACACTTATGTCCATAGGAAGAATCACATCTAGCACACGAGGTGCCCATCTGAGGGCCTAGTTCTATATACTTCTCATCTCCATCCTCAGGCAAACTACGTATTCCTCTAGATCCTATGATACTCACCTTGAACCCAGTTTCAATTTGCAACATCTGTGTCTAGCCTTGGTCTGACCCGTGGCCCCTTCCCTGGCAAGCCCTGCTCCATTTCCCCGAATTCTCTAAAGTCTAAACTTCTCCCCAACCACTTCTTACAGGCTCCATCTTTGCCGTAATTTCAGCATTTTAATCAGCCACAAACATAGGGCAGTTTGGGCTCACCTTCTATTTGGGGGTAAGCACAGAAACTAACATTTATTGTGCATTTACTAAGTGACAGAAACTTTGTTTGTTATTTAATTTAGTTGGGATAATCCTATTTTGGGAAACTGAGGCCCAATAAAAAGAGAAATCAGGCCATGCACAGAGGTGGGAGGATTGCTTGAGGCCAGGAGTTCCAGACCAGCCTGAGCAAGAGTGAGATCCCATCTCTACAAAAAATAGGAAAATTTAGCTGGAGGTGGTGGTGCGTGCATGTAGTCCCAGCCACTCGGGAGGCTGAGGCAGAATGATCACGTGAGCCCAGAAGTTTGAGGCTGCAGTGAGCTATGATCATGCCACTGCACTCTAGCTGAATCAACGGAGCAAGAACCTGCCTTTTAAAAAAATAAATAAGATAGAAACTGTTATAATTAGCATTGAGGAGAAACAAGTAGCATGGACATGAATAGAGCTGGAAGATGCTCATGTTTAGCTTTAAGGTGGATAAATCGTCCTTCCACTTCATTCTGATCATTCTATTCCAGCTCCAGATGTCTAATTTTGCCCAGTAGGCTTACGACAGGAAATAATGTGAAAGTCTCCCATGGCCTCTTGTGGTTCGCTAAGCTAGCAGTGCTCAAAGTGTGGTTCCCCTGTCCGGCATCATCAACACCTCAGAGGTTGTCAGAAATGCAAATTCTTGGGCCCCATCCTAGACCTACTG
>CAUYPO010086926.1:0-65031 GCA_963574435.1 Cheirogaleus major
GGAAACTTATGTGCATGCACAGCAAAATACATGTACCAGTATGTCTGTGCCACTGTCTATAATAACCCAAACTGGAAACAATCCAAATGCCCATCACTGCTAGAATAGATAAATAAATTGAGACACAGTTATACAGTTAAATACTACATAGACATGAAAATGAGCAAACTAATAACTATAAACAAAAACATAGGTTAAAAAATGGGACAAAAGAATATATACAGTTCAATTCTACTCATATAAAGCTCAGAAAGACTAAACTATATTGTGTAAAGATGCATACCTAAGTGATAAAACTGGAAAAATAAGCGAGGGAATGGTTAACGCCAAATTCAGCGCAGTGGTTGGATCCAAAGGAGGAGCAGGGCGGGAGGTCGTGTTGTCCTGGGGAGAGGGGCATTCGGAGCTGCTGGTGGTGCTAGTCTGGGTTGTACTGGTGCTTGCTTTATTCATTAAATTGTGTGTGTGTGTGTGTGTGTGTGTGTGTAAAATGGATTTGTCTATATGTTCACGATAAAATAAAAAATACACAAAGTGCATGTGTTAACTAGGGTGGTCAGGGAAGTCCTCATTAAGAAGATGGCATTGTAGCAAGGAGCCAGCCACTCGGATATTTTAGGGGGAACATTCCAGGCAGAGGGAACAGCAAGGGAAAAGGCCCACGTGTGCAGAGGAGCGGCCAGCAGCAGCTCAGCAGCTGGAGCTGAGCCTGCCAGGGGAGGGCGCGCAGGAGGGATGTGGCCAGAGCGGGAGGGAGCCCGATCGGCAGGACCTTCGCCACAGCGAGGTCGGGGCTCACTCTACGTGAGATGAGAAGATTGCTAAATAGCACCTCTTTGTCCTCTCAAAGTATTCCAGATTGGACAACAAATTATATGGTTCTCTGCTTATTAGATTTTTTTAAAAATCCCCATTTGACACTAACTTTTCCCCATTTTTTTTTTCACTTTTCAAAAAAGCCCAATCTTCTAAAGGCAAGGGGCTGCTTGGCATTACCCTAGAGCCAAGCAAGAGTGGAGCATGAGATGAAGGGCTCAGTGTGGTGCTTACGAGAAAGTAATTTTTGTCATGAAATTGGAGTAAGCCAAAGACACCCGCTGTATCTCTCATATCATTCCTTCCTTCACCCCCTGCCACTGAACCTATGCAGCAGGTGCCAGGACCATGACCATGAGAAGGGTGTTAGGGATGCCAGTCCTCAGGTCAGTTGGGCATATTTTTCACGGGGTGATGAGAACAAAGTGCTATTTCATCTGCTCCAACGTGTTAGAGGGCAGTGCGGACAAAGACGAATTTTCTCTCTCTTCTCCAACCCAGGGTGTTGAGCTCAAGTTTCTTTCCTCTTTGAATTAACCCTCTTGCTTTCTCTATATAAGGGAGGGGCTTTGGGGAGGCAACATCGTTCCTCTAGATCTAGGTGCCTCAGCTTCCTTCTGGTGCCTGAGGCGGTCATTTACTTGCACGCTGGGAGCCCGCTGTCAGAAACCCTGCTCCGCAGCTGGGATTCTCGCCTCCTCACTGATCCCCTGCGTGCGCACTGCCGCGGCAGATCTTCAGCACGCATGCTGATTTAGGTTTTTAAATCCTACATCAGATCTCATCACTCCTCTGCTCAAAACTCTCTAAGGCTTCCTAGCTCCCGAGGCGTAGAAGCCAATGTGCTTACATCACCACGCTCCCATCCTCCTCACTGCTCGCCCGACTCCCGCCCCACCACTGCCCTTGCTCGCCTCCTGCCCGAAGCGCCCTTCCCTCAGATCCCCCCAGGTCCTTGCCGGTAGGTCTCCTTCTTGTCTATTTCTTTCGTGACCGCCTATTGAAATTGCATCTGATCACTACACCCTGTTCTGCCTTACCTGTCTCTGTGGCATTTATCACGCCAGAGATGCTGTGTATTTACCTCCTTAGTAGTGTATTATCTGTCTTTTCCCACTGGAAGATCAACTTCAGAAGGCGGTTTTCTCACTGCCATATCCCTGACACCTGGAACTGTGACTGGCACAAAGGCCGTGATCCAGGCACGTTTGGTGAATGACTGAACGAGCGCATGAATTAAATGGATGCCAGAGACAGCATATTATGTCAAGGATGAAGTCGTTAGTGTGTCTATGTGTCTGTATGTATGTGTGTGGTGTGTGTATTTTTATACTTAAACTACTAGTGTGTGGCATGCTTTAGGCTGGGCACTGTCCCACCGGATCAGCAGAGGTAGCCTCTGCTTTGCACATTTCTACTTGTTCCTCCTCCCTTTTCTGGAAAATGCTTCCTTCTCCTTGTTCTTTGCTCCAAAGCCTTTTCCTGAGTAACCTCCCTGCTCTCTGCTCAAAGCATAGCAGAAGCTCGTGAACCAAGGCCTGTGATTCCGTCCAGCTGTGACGAGGCTCCTCATACCCTTGTTGTCCACATGCAGCACTTGTCTCAGCTCTGCCTTAGCATGCATGTCATGGAGGGTGAGGAACAGGCCACCTCTCCTTCCCGTCTCCCTTCTAGTATCAGATGGGCCTCTGGACTCTGTAGCCCCACTTGCACTGAATCTGCTTATGCCCCAGAAGTAAAGTTATGGGATTAAAACATCAAAAGCAATGGGAATTATAATAGGTGACCGTGAGCAGGGCAGCTCGATCCCCTAGAGCTGTGGACCAGCAAATCTTTGCCAAACGGGTCCCCCATCCAAGTGCCTCTATGAAGCCGCATGAGGCATAGACAGTGGCACAAGACCAATCCTCCTTTGGCCTAGCTGAGGGAACTGACCACAGACGTGGATTATACCCAGTGTGGTGGTATACTTACTGTGCAAGTGGCCAGAAGATATTTGTCGAACTTCATAAGCCAAAACAATACTGCAGCCACAGGTGGTGGAAATAGTACTGGATTTAGTGCCAGAAGACTTGGGTTCTAATGTCAGGATGTGACTGTAGACTTTGAAACACAGAGCAGGCTTCACGCCCCAGATCATCACTTAGTCTCATCTATAAAAGGCATATCTTAATGGTTATAAAAAAGGACTCGTGCTGGTGAAGAAACATGTTGAATGATGACACGGAGAAGGCATGGGTGGGTTGGCTGCTGTGGATGTTACCCCTGTTAAGATCTCAGCTCTGCCAGGTACCCTCCAGACCTTGGGCCAATCAGATTGTTGCCTCGTGGGCCTCAGTTTCCTTATATATGAGACCAAAGTCTGTATGTGGATGGTTTCCAAATGCTAAAATTCTTTAATTCCTACCATGATCCAAGAGACTAGGTTTGCAATCCACAAGGTTGTAGTCCTGTGGCCTTGAGCAAATCATCTCACTTTTCTACGCCTGTTTCTTTGTCTGCAAAATAGTCACACAGTTGGGTTTGTGCTCTCGAGCTCTTGCAGCTCGGAAGCTCTGTGATTTTTGAGATGCTGTGGGAAGCACCAAAGGAGAGGCTCAGAACCCGATTTCCGGAGTGGGATAGAAACTCAGAACCAGGGAACATAAGCCCATGAAGACCAGAACCGGAGGGCTACAGCAGGACATACCAGGGTGGGCTGAAGAGGAAGGGACGGTAGAAGGGGCGCTTCATGTGAGGAGAGCAGTGTTTCTTGGCTTTGAACAGGAACCTGGAAGGTCTGGAGTTGTGCGTGGGATCCTGCATTTCCATCAAGCTCCAGCCGACGCAGCCAGTCTATGGACCACACTTTGGGTAGCAAGGAAGGGTGTTCTTTCTTCCCCAGTTTGGCAGCTGTGCCTCTTAGAGAAGGACATAAGTTGATCTTCTTCCAACTTCTTCTTCTGTGCCCCTACCCCAAGACCTTGAAGCAAAGGATGTTTTTGCCACTGTTTTTTTTTTTTTGCCCTAGTCATTTCCCTAACCCCAACGCCAAACACACACACACACAGACACACTCTCTCCCCCTCCATGCCCTGCCCCCTCCACCTCATCGATACTTCCATCACTGGTCTTCACTGCAAAAGTGATTTGGGGGGAAAAGAATCTCACACCACATTTTCCAGGCCCTTACTGTCTGGCGGTGACAATCCCAGAGGAACGGGAAGTGAAAATGTCTACATTGTTGGGAGGGGTGATGTCATGTCCAGGTTTCCCACTTACATGGTAGCCATCTGCCCACCGCTCGTTAGTTCTGCACGCTGGTGTTTCTGCCTCTCCCTGCCTCTACCCCGCAGCAGAAGAGGGGCCTCCCACGGAGTGTTTTTCCCATCTAACCTCTCCTTCACCCACCCCCGCCACATACCCTCCCTCCATCCAGAGAATGCCACCTTCCTGCCTTCCTTGTCACACCACAGCCCATGGGATAATTACTGGCACTTCTGAAGCATGCAGGGATAAGGAGCTGAGTCTGCCACTGGTGCACCCCAGGCCTCACCCCCCGCCCGGGCACCCCCCAGAGGTCTGAAGACATCCAAACCCAGACACATCTGCAACCCATTGGCAACCCACCTGAGTGTCATTCACACTGTTTGCATAGCACTGCCTGAGTCAGACCCCCTCCGCTCCCTTCTCCTCTCCTCCCCTTCCCTCTCCCCTCCTTCCCTCCACTCCGGAACGTGTAGTCCACTGGAGTCCATGTGTTCAGCGGAGCCTTCCACCTGCTCTTTTCTCTCCTCATATTTTGCATTTAGTCCTTCCTAGCCAGCACCCCTGTCCCCTGCCCCCCAGAGAAAATGGAACCTAGACAGTCTCCTTTGCAGAGAGAGATCTAAGAAAGAAAACTTCACTTGACTGAAGCAAACTAGAATTTGCTCTGAGCAGGGCGTGCGCTGAGCAGTTGCCTCTCCTCCTGCTGCGCTCTCTGAGAGGCGCAATGGGGCGCTGTCTTCTCATAACATCCTTGTGCTTCCTGGGAAGGGCCCTCCCGTGGTTGTGACGGGGAGTGGAGGGGAAGTGGGGACGTGGAGAAGGAGTGGCACTGTCGGACAGATCTAGATCCAGGAGAGTCCCTTATTATTCTTAGGTTCTAGAAAGAGGAAATGGCCGGTAAACTTTGTCTGGGAGCACAGCAGCAAGAGAATTCTGCACCAAAGGAGAGGCCTGAGTTCTCCATTCGAAGTCACCTGGTAGAGAAATCTTATAGTGATATTTTGTTCACCCTGAGGACTAAGAGTCTGAACATCTTGCTCCTGATGTATCTTCCTTTTTTTCCTTTGGACAACCTTTCTGCCTCCACCCATCAAGCCTCCACCTATGGCTTCCCAGCTCCAACATCTTCAGTGGCTCCCATGTCCTCTCGTGGAAGGTCCAGTTTAAATCCCACTTCCTCCACAGACTATTCCCCGACCTCCCGGACCTGCTTGCTCCTCTGCACTCTGAGTTCCCTCTGCAGTTATTCTTCTCACTTAGCACTTAATGCTTCCTCAGGTACTATTTTCTGTGGTTTACAAGGAGTTCATCTTAACTCCATAGCAGATTGAAAGCTCTCTAGTGAAAGAAATCATGTCATGTGTGTTGTGCACGCCAGTGTCCAGCGTTTTCATCCTTGTGTGTGTGTGTATGTGTGTATGTGTTAAACCACTTGAAATCTGATGAAAACTAAAGACACGATCCCCTAGAAAATGTACCCATACTTGAAATTCTGCCTACATTTGGTGGATTTGCAGTTTCCTTTTTGCCCACCAAAAAAATTCAGATTAATAATATCTGATAACAGCAAATAGTGCTGTTGGCTGAGCAAATAGTAGGTGCTCAATAACTGCCCGCTGATGTGCCCTTCTCTCTGTTTTCCCTGAACAGATTGCCCTGACATTCTCGATTGTCTTTGGGGTGATTGTGTATCGGATCACAACTGCAGCTGCTCTGTCTCTCAACAAGGCCACACGCTCCAATGTCCGGGTCACAGTGACAGCAACGGCGGTCATCATCAACCTCGTGGTCATCCTCATCCTGGATGAGATCTACGGTGCTGTGGCCAACTGGCTCACCAAAATCGGTACCGTGCCATGGGCTCCTGTGGTTGTCTTAGGGCCCCTTAAACATGGTCAGTTCAGTGTGTGCAAGGTTTTTGGTGATAATGGCCCAAAAGAACAAAAGAGACAGGAGCAGGATGCGTTGTGCAGTGCGTTTCAGTTGGAGGAATGAGGACGCACAAGGCCTGTGTACTTGTGGGGCCTGCCAGAGCGCTCCCCCAAAGGCAGGGGTCCTTCCTGTACCACTCTCCACCACAGTCCTCTGACCCATGTGATTGCCTCATGTGACAGGAACGCACCATCCCCTAGGGATGCCCATGGGTCTATTCTTTTTAGCCTAATCTAGAGGCAAGGCAGACTCAACACTTCCTGTTGAAAATTGCAGGGCTTTAGCTCTCCTCATTTTCCCAGCAGCCTTTAGAAAGTTGAAGAAAGCCCCTTGATACTTGAGCCCAAGAGGGTCTTATCTATCCCTGTATTGTCAGAGGCCCCAGAAAATCCACACATTCCCCAGGCACTGAGCAGACTTCAAAGAGGCATATCAGACTTCCCAAGCCTCAAGCCAGTGAGAAAAATGCAGTGGCCTCAATATTCAGACGTGTCATTTGAGCCACAGCCTGCTGTTGTCTGAGCGCCACATTCTGGCATTCAGCAGCCGGGCTTGTTAGGTGGGGGAGGGCTGAGGGCTGAGACCCTCTCCCCATTGTATTTATCCTGGGTGGCCTGGATGCGTCCCCTTGCCCTTTGAATTTAGGGAGCTCCCCCTATGACTCTAGGTACTGGGAGTCCCAGTCCCCTTCTCGCAGGGGAGCTGAATTGACGATATGTGTGGTGCCTTTACCTCCCTGGCTGATCAGCAGCCAGACCCTTGGTAGGATAACCAGCTCCTCTCCAGGGCCTTCCCATGAGAACTGGAGAATTCCAGAAACTTACCCTGTCCATTCCTTTCCCCAGAGCGGCCTCTACTCTGGCACTGTGCGCTGTGGGCACTCACCTTTGATTTGCGTGTCGATATGGGCAGTTCTCTGTCAGCCATGTGCATAAGTGTCATCTGTGTTTCTTCATATTCTTCTTGAGGAAAATAAGCAGAGAATGTTAATTCAGTGTATTTAATGATATCCACGAGTCTATGGAAGCACTTGGGAGGAGCACCCAACACTTCTGGGGACACAGGGGAGGCTTTGGTGGCAGTAGGTAGTGTCATCTACTTGGAGAGCTCCGAGGCGAGTGGCAGTCAGACAGGCATGGGTGTAGGGAGGAGGGAGTGGGCAGAGGGGAGAAGCTTCCTGGCAAAGGACACCAAATGAGAAGTACGGCACTGAAGGGCGACATCGGACCCCTTGGTGTCAGAAAAGGCACACAGAGAAGTGGCACGTGAACCACTGTGATCGGTGGGCAGAATTTTGGTGAGTTTCGATGCCAGTGCAGCAGAAGCTTGGCATATGGGAGGAAGAAAGCACGAAGCATGTCCAAGATGCCAGAGGAGCCCGGCGTGGTGGCGGCTCCATGGCCCAGGGCACAGTGTAGTGGGAAACCGCCTTCCTGGCCTGCCTCCTGAACCAGCTGAGCGATAAGACAAAGGCAGAGTAGACAAAAGCCAAGATGTCAGCTACAAAGTGGAAAGCGGCTACACTGGGGGAAGCGGCTTAGCAGGAGAGCCCAGCAGACATTCCCTGCAGGCTGCGGTGGCCTTAGGACTCGGAGGGGCACAGATCACCCGCCTGCTGTGGCTGCTGCTCCCCAGGAAGGGCAGAGGAAGGGGTGGGCGAGGGCTGCCCATGTCCTTTTCCAGACTGGCCCATAAGATAAGCTACTGCCCCTTCTTTTAGCAAAGAGGAGAGATGCATGAGGTGGAATGGAGGAACCAGGTGTGGAAACAGATGTCCCCTCCCTGACACCACAGAGGGTTTTGTGAAGAGTGTGGCAGGAGGGGAGCTGCACGCTTGCGAACTTACTCAGGGAAATAGAACGCATGGAATGGGAGAGGCAGACAGACGTCTCATGTGAAGGGCAGTACTGAGAGTGTGGGCAGGAAGACAGGAAGTAGGGAAAAGAGGAACAGGAAGTCAGTGATGATGTAGAAATTTCTTCGTGCTGCCTGTTTGTGTTACTTTATTTTACCGTATTTCACTTTTTTCATACAGCTTCAGGTAGTGGTAAAGATGGAAGATAAGTAGAGTGGCCAACAGTCAAAAACTCATGAACAAGTATTTAGTGAGTGCTTCCCACGTGCACGGCGGGGCCTTAAGCTCTTGGTTAAGGCCATAAACAAAATGCGCCCTGAAGCGGTTTCTATAGGGGAAGCTGTGGAACAGGGTGATGTGTTTCTAGCAGCCCTCCCCTCGCCCAAGCAACCTGCCACTCCGGGGGTGAGACCCGTGCCCAGGGCGCAGGAGAAAGTTGGTGCCCTGGGAAGGAGATGGCATTCTAGCAAGTACGTTTTGTTCTCTGTGATACTGATACTCATAAAGTGATTTTTAACTGAAAAATAATTTTTAATCACATCTTGTCTTCACAAAAACTATGTGTAGCCAGTAAGGGAAGTATTATATCCTCGTTTTATGAAGATTCAAATTCAGATTCTACCTGTAAAAGGCAGATGTATTTCCTGCTACTTTGATGTAAGTTTCTCACAGTCTGTCTTGAAGAGTTGTTTGGGGTCTCCATCAGGAACACACGCAGGCATCGTCCTGGGTTGTTGCTCTCGCCTGTCTCAGACTGGGTATTCCCTGAGGGCTCACAGAGTGCTGGTGGGCGGTGGGAGCGCCGCTGCGTTTGACAGCCTCCAAGTTCTAGACCTGGCTCCTTCTCCCTCTCACTCCCCAGCGGTGCTGCACTGGGCAGCAGGGATCTTTCCACGGACGGCCACACCCATCTGTACTGTTTTCACAGCCTAAGACTGTGCTGTTGTCCTCAGCCACTTTCTAGGATCCTCTCAGTCGGAAATCTCCATCCAGCCAACCTTTCTTCAGCAGTGGGTTTGCAGGCCTGACGCCCCGTCAGCCCCTCCGGGAGCTTCCCTCTGCCCCGGGCCAGTTGTAGACTCGCCGTTGAGACTCTCAATCACCTTCTTCCCCCGATGCTCCTCCACCTCAGCTGGCCCCTCAACTCACGGTCACCCCAGGCCGCACCATGTGTCCCCACCCCTGTGCCTTGCTCGTGCTGCTGTAACTCTCATCATGACCCTCAGCAGCCCTCTTGCGCCCTGCCTCCTCTGCAGATCCTCTTCTGGCCTCTTGGCTCTTAGGGATTTTCCTCTTACTTCTGAACTCATCCAGCACAGATCCTTCATTCACTGGGTTATCCATCAGCCAGGTACAGACTTCCTACTCTGTGCCAAGCACAGTTCCAGAAATGCAGCAGTAACAAGCTACAAGGTCCCTGCTCTCCTCATAAGGGAAAGAGGGACAGTGAGCAAAGACATTCCGCAGGGCACGAGGCAGATGTGATGGGATAGAGACTGGTTTGGGGCTGTGCACTTTGGATCCAGAAAGGCCTACAGAGATGATGACCTTACAGCTGAGACCCGAGTGGCAGGAAAGAGCAGCCACACAAAGGTCTGCAGGGAGAGCTCTAGGAAGTCAGAACAGCAAAGGCAAAGGCTACAGGCAAAGCATAAGCTGGAAGCATATTGTCTACACTGCTCATTGTGTGTTGATCATGCACTGTGGATCTTAGCGCTTGCACTTGTATGTGTGCTTCCGGTATTAGAATAGACTGGGCTCTGCAAATCAATGTAATCAATGCATCTTAAAGTCTCGGTTGCATAACATAAAGGTGTCTGTGTGTTCTTGCCCAGGCTACATATCTAGTGTGACCAGGCAGGGGTCTCTGCTGCACACAGTTGCTCAAGATGCAGACTGACGGAGGCCGTCATGGACACCATGTCAGGGAAAGGGAGCCGAGGATCAATAGGGGCTATCAAATGCTTCGGTCTGGAAGTGTATTTATCCTTTCTGCTCACAGCTCGCTGGCCAGAACCAGCCTGATTATGAAGAACTTGGAAAATATGTGGAAGCACATGGCATTCCAGGAACAGGAAAGGCCCAACCAGGCTGCAAGGCCCCCGAGAGCAGGAACTCTATCTTTCATTTATTTTTCTCTCCTACACAGCACCTGGCCCGTGGTAGGTCTTAGCAAGTATTTGTTGACGCAACTATTGGTGAAATACATCTCTCTGTCCATTCATGCATTCAAAAACAAATGTTTCAAGGAGTGGCCATAGGCTAGACATCCTTTAAGCCACGGAAGAGGCTACAGTGAGCATTTTCGTGTCATTCTTTCAACTCCGCCTGCCTACAGAAAGATTTGAGGAAATAGTGAGATAAATAAGGCAAATGCAAAGTTGTCATGATAGCATATGGTGACTAAAGATGCAAGAGACTTGAAGATCCTTAATGGCAGAGAATGCCCACATTAGCAGAGATGGCCCTGCAGAGCGGGAGGGGACCAGTATACACATGGCAGAGGTATGGTTTCAGGGCTCTCCCAGGCCTCCACAGGGACACAAAGCCAGGGATAAAGCCACCTAACGGATGAGAAGTCTGCCAGGCTCGGGGACTTCCTTCGCTATTCTCACGCTGGGTTTAATACCCATCTGGCTTCCTGCCCCAGATCGCTGGATAGTTGAGGAGGCTGTGACTACGTGCTGGGCTCACCAGGTGCAAACAGCTGGTGTAAACAACCTCAACAAGTCCCCAAGTGTTCCCTGCAAGGCTGGGTGATTGGAGACCAATTTCCTAGGTCTTCCTCACTAGGCCTAGACACCAGGCCTATCTGAAGTCCATTCTTACTACAAACATTTATGACAAAAGGCAACATTCGTTAAGTGCCTTGAGAGTGATCAACTTAGCAGTGGTAGATAAAACAGCAATTGTCTCCCTGACTGCCGTAACAGCTACAGTAGTGGGCGTGGCTGCAGGACATACTGGAATCTGGAAGCGACATGGCACTGGTGAAGCAGGACCGGGCTGAGCCCTGGGCTGGTGGGAGTGGGGTTTCTAGGGAAGTGGGTGAAATGTTGGAGCCTTGGCTGAGGGGGAGCCTGGCCAGCCAAGGCCCAGTACGCAGGTATGTAGCAGGTACAGCAAGCATCAGTAACGGGAGTGTGTGTCAGAGGAGTGAGCGTTCGGTGAATGGGTGAGATGAGGTCTGTCTTAGTCCCCAGTGATCTGTTCTTTCCAGGAGGGGTTACAGGGGGTGTTCCAGGTCCTAGGGGAGGAAGCAAGCAAAAGCTGGGCAGGTCACTGAGACACTGACACCCAGGCAAACAGGACAGGGCTCAGGCAGGTGGGAGGTTCGGGCATGAGGCAAGGAGATGGGGAACTGAGCTGACCTGCTCAAGGTGTGCTTCCTCCTAGAGGTGTGCTGTGTCCTGAGCCCGCATACTGGGAGTGGGCTGCCTGGTGCTGCTGAAAGCTGTAGGCTCTTAGTATAACTGACACAGGCGTGGTCAGGCTTGGCCTGGAAAGGGGCCCATCTGTACTCCGGCTTTGGGGATTCCTCTGGTCGAAGGTGGGCCTGACCTCAGGCCTCCAGGCTGAGTAATCAGATGCCATCGGCCTGCCTTGATAGGCCTGCTCTCCAGTGCCAGCTCTGCCTCCTCCTCTTCCTTCCTGTCCTCCCCTTTCAACACTCTGTGCAGAGTGCCGGGGTGGGAGTGGAGCTGCACACTTCATTCTTCCTCACCTCGGTGCTCTCCAAGTCACAGGTCGGGATCCTCGTAGGTACTGAGAAACCTTATTGAGTCAAAGCAGCATCACCAATGCTCACGAAAATAGCTATGCTTGCACGCTGCTTAGACCTTAGACCTGGCTGACAGCTCGGTCCTGATGCGAGCGTCGCTGCCCGATGCTCCTGCTGTGGGGCCAGGACGGGGAGGGAAGAGGGGATGGGGAAAAGTAGCTGAGTTTTACTGGATGCCTGCCACGTACCAGGCAGTGGGTGGCATACTTTGTCCCACATGGTTTTCCCAGTAACGCTAGGAATTGGTCATTTCCTTCATTTTACTTAGGAGAAGGCTGAAGAGGTTTAGAAACTTGACCAGGGCATACAGCGCATAGGGGTGTGTGAGTGGGTATGCACGCACGCCGGCTCGTCCTGGACCACACACGCGTGCACACACACACACACGCACGCCTGCTCGCCCTGGACCACACACGCGTGCACACACACACACGCACGCACGCCTGCTTGCCCTGGACCACACACGCGGGCACACACACACACGCACGCCTGCTCGCCCTGGACCACACACGCACCCATGCACACAGGCACACCTGCTCGCCCTGGACCACACACGCGTGCACATGCACTGCTTAGCTTGTACCCTACCACACACACGTGCACACACATACACGCACGCCTGCTCGCCCTGGACCACACACGCGGGCACATGCACTGCTTAGCCTGTACCCTACCACACACACGTGCACACACACGCACGCCTGCTCACCCTGGACCACACACTGTTCTAAGCGCTTTACATGTGTCAGTGTATGTAATCCTTAAAACAGCCCCAGCGGGTAAGTAATCTTAACATGCCCATTTTAGAGACGAGGAGACTGAGACACAGCGGGGCAAATAACAGGCATATGCTGTAGAGCTGATAAGAAGTGAGTCTGGCCTGTGTCCTTGCTGAGACCAATGCTCTGTGCCTTATAATATGGAGCCGTCCTTGTTCCCTAGGAAAATCTAAATTTGTTGGGAAAGCAAAACAAAACATACCCAAGGCTCCAGAAAGTTTAGAATGCAGTGCACCAGACATGTGAGTGACAAGTGGGGGGTCTCTGGGGACAGGGACCGGATGGACAGGACAGTGGGTCGGATGTAGAGGAGCAAGCTCTGAGGACAGTCACCTGTTTCACAGGCCCACAAGCATCAAAGATTCTCAGGCTTCAGGGTCCCGCATGCTTTATTAAGTTTCAAAATAAGAAAGAAATGTTAAAAAATGTAAATGCCACCAGGACACCTTCAGTCTAAACCTATTCCAGGCTGCCGTCCACCAAGGGCGGTGTCACTGCTACGGAGGGAAGTGCAGGAAGAACGGGAAGCGGGGGGAATCTTCACCAAAGACACTCACAGCTGCCGGGCCACCAAACGCTCTTTAAAGGAGAATATTTTGGATGTATATGGATGGAGCTCATTTTCTAAATGTGGACAATGTGTGTTTTTAGAGTGCAGGGTGCAAGTGTTGGCTTCGTTGAGCTCAGTGTCCTGGGATGAGGGGCGTCTGCTCACGGCAGCACAGCCCGCTCAGGGACAGACCTCCAGAGCCCGGACACATGGCCAGGCCAGGCCAGGCATGAGCAGGAGAGGGGGGCGGGGCCTTCACCTTCCTGGGGGGACCACAGTGCTGGTGAGTTGAAATCGGGCCTGAGAGTGGGGTCTGCTGGGTGTGTTCCCTCCCGCCTTGCCCCCAGCTCCTGACTCGCTGGGTGGCCCCTGCTGCCGCATGCAGGCCTGGGAAGGGTGTAGCCGGAGCTATTCCACCCCTGTGGGGGGCCCCCTCCATGCTGTTGGCTTAAATTATTCTGAATGTTGTCTGGGAAGGAGAGAGGATGGTGGGGGCTGTTACTATTAATAAAAAGATGTGATTATGGTTATAGCCAAGTGTGTGCAGAGTTCCTACCAGTTGTATGAAACTATTGTCAGGAATACTGCTGTTATACTTTTTACAGTTCAGTGTAACTGTAAGGATTCCTTCCAAACATGAGCTGTAGCCACGAACATGTCGCTTTCGTCTCTCCACTGAATTGCTGGAGCACTCATCCCTGCGGTCAGCTGGGAGTCCCATGGATGCCCCTTCCCTCGGACTTCTCTAAGAATCAGGGACTTACACGGTCCGGAGAGTAGGGAGGGGGTTGCGGTGGAGTCTCTGTTTGCACCTCTTCTTCCCAGACGCCTTCTCCACCTGACTGGGGGGTTGGGGTGTCCCTTCCCTGCTTCTCCTGGATTCGACCGCCTTCTAGCAATGCCTCCCGCCAGCCCTTCACAACGACAGCTCCTGCAGGATGAGCCCTCCTTCTTGGTCCTTGGTGGGCCTCAGACGTGCCGTTTCCTCTTTGTCCCTGTCTTGCTGTCAGTTGGGTCTTCCTTAGGTTCCTTCAAATCAGCTGAGGGCAGTCCTGTTTCCTGCTGCCGTCCTGAGCAGGCGGGGTTCGGGCCAACATCCACACTGAAACAGGGGTAGGACCAGCCCCTCACGCCCTGGAGTCTCCCTGCTACACCACCCTGTTGTTGAATACCAACCCCATCTTCCTCAACAAGAGAGCTGGAGCACTGCCGAGATGGCCCTTCCCTGCTGCAGGCCTAGACAGCATGAGCTTGTCAGGGGAAGACACACTTCTTCGAGGGGGCTCCGTCGAGGGGCTGCAGCATCAGGGTCCCTGTTTCCAGGACATAGATGCACCTCCACCTGCATCTGCAGGAAGTTCTCCAACACACAGAGCCAGGGGCACCCTCCCCTCCCAGGAAACCCACACTGAGAGCATAGAGCTTGTCTTCTTACACCTTCGAAACACAACAGATCTGATGAGACTCTGTCTCACCTCCGTTTGGAAGGAGGTGACTCTCTGTGACTCCAGGGGACCCCATCGCAAGTGATGCCAAAGTGCTCACCCCTGACTTTCCAAAAGGACTCTGTCAGGGGTTTTCAGCTAACTTGCTGGCATCCCTTTCACTAAAAACGTGGAAACAAACATGCAGATCTCAGATGGCGGCACCTTGCCACGCTATAGCAATGAAAGCAAACGTCCGAGCCCTTGTGCTATGCATGGAGCTTGCCATGCTTTATTTCCCTGCTCTTCACTCCGAATGTTTAAGGAAGGTGCTGTTTTAGGAGTTAGGAAATCGAGGCTTGGGAAAATAAATTCACCGTCTGGGGACTGTCAGAGAGAAGGGTCTTTTGATTTCCAGCCCAGGATCTCCCTCCTTTCTTCTGTCACAGCCTGTGAATTCTGTATAGGACGCAGGAGACTGGAGGCAGGAAGGGCTCGGGAATCGCCCAGTCCAACCTCAACTTTGAGGCTTTGACTTGCTGGAGGTTCTGATTCCTCAAAGCTGGTCCATGGGTGCTTTGAAGGAAAGTTCTCCATTCACATAATGCTCCCCTATCTTGGGCCGTGACTCAGGGGACAAAAGCACAGGAGCCCGAGCACTCAGTGTGCCCAACTGTGAGCTCTTAATTTTCCCTCCAAACCTGTTTCCTTTCGCCCATTCTTTCCACCAACCACCCAAATGCTCACGCATACATTTGAGTGTCATCCTGGCATGTTTCTCTCTCTCTCTCTCTCTGTCTCTCTGTCTCTCTCTCTCTCCAGGTGCACCCTTCCTGTTTAGGTCCCCCTTTCCTTAAAAGGAGATGACCTAGGGACATTGTCACGTTGGGCTTGGCTGCTAGCCAGCATAGTAGGTCTCCTGTTCCTTTGTCTGGGGACAAGAGTTACCTTTCTGACTCTAAGGGAGAGACCCCCCATGCTAAGCAGCTCTCCGGGCACCAGAGTGTGCCATGCACACCATCCCGAATCTCCAGCTCAGGTGCTCTCAGCTCCCTTCGTGATGTGCTGGCTACCGAATGACCCATGTGGCTGGATTTTCCCAGGGCGAGTCCTGCCCCGTGGCACAGCCAAGGCAACAACACCACACTGGGGGCTCAGACAGTCCCTCCATACCCCACCCCATGCGCAAATGGAGGGAAGACCAGATGGTTGGGCTGTCAGAAAACACTGCTATTTGCAAAGGCTTGATCTGCCTTGGGGAGAGGCAAGAGGAGGAGCAGGCACCTTTGCTCCTCGACGCAGCCACACAGCTCCCTGCTTCTGCCCAGGGCCGGCACTGGTGGCGACATCCACTGGGGCATGTTCTCATTCTGTCTGGCTGCCAGTGCTGTGCACTTGCCGGCTGGGCTGTTGGGGATACCAGGCGGGAGGAGCTGGTTTTCCAAGATCCAGATTCTGCAGCTGGCGTCCTCTTGCTGACCATGCTGCTTCCGTATGATTAGGATGGAGCTCCGGGGACTTTGAGTCCTAAGCTGGCCCTGTGGGACAAAGCTGGGCTTTCATACTAATTATTTTCCAAGGCAATTTACAGCTGGGTCATTTGCACTCATATTTTTTCATGACAGGATGCCGCAGAGGGTTAACACTTAGAAGGAAGGGGTGCAAGTTTCAATGGCTCTGCATGGGACCCCTCCCTGACTGTCCTTTCTGGCCCCACATGGACTCTGCCCTCCGCTGGGAATCTGTTCCCATGGGTAGGGATCAGGTGAAACCTCCAGATGGCCTCGAATCAGCCTGGGGTGCTTCCTGGGGGAGGCGGGTGTCAGGGGCACAGCAAGGATGGAGAGGCGTTGCCTGTCCACCTTCCCGTGGTCTCTCCACCTCACTCTCCCTGCTTGTGCCCACATAGTGATGGCATCTAAAGGCACCTTATCTGGAGCTGCATGAGGCACAGGCTGGGCCGTGTCCTCTCCAGAGACCTGTGTCTTGTGAGGGTGTCCTGCCCAGTGGCCTGAAATGTAGACTGCCCTTCCTGACCTGCGGGCATCGAGTCTGCAGGTTCCCAAGTGGACCATGGGGCTGCTCGTTCCGCTCCCTCAGCTGCGTAGTCTGTCACGGGCAGGCGAGGCTCCCTGGGTTGGCTGTTGGAAGGGATCCAGACATCAAACGAGCTCCAGGCTCAGCGCCCCCCCCCAGCCCTCACGGCCAGGTGCTCCCTGAGACTCCTCCCATGCAGGCCCCGCAGGCACACACCGTGGCCAGAGCTTCTCTGGGCTGGGGCACCCAGCTGATTTAGTGGCCTATCAAGTGGATCTGGGTTGTTTATTGAAAATGCCCATTATTTATGGTGGCTCATGGCCCTAAAGCACAGGCACAGGCTGTTTTTAGAAATAAAGCTAATAAATAATAGCCAGACCTGTGATTTACCAGTATGGAGGAAGGGAGCCACTCATTTCCAGTTGGAGCAAAGACATCTGAAAGGACCAGATTCCCTTCTCAGAGACCGCGGAGGAAATTCCTGTAGGGACTGGGAGATCTGAGAGCACACGGTTCAAAGGGGATTATACAAGGAAATTGAAGACACGTGCCAGTCCATACCTCATCCCAGTCCCCTTCTACATATGATTACAATATAAATTTTCCAAATTTTCAGATCCTCATACCTGTTTACTTGTTATTTTAGGTGGCATTGGCTTTAACTTTCTTATCCCAAAACTATTTAAAAGACATGTGATGCGGTGACATTGGTGTTGAATTGGATGCCTTGCGCACACTGGGAAGAGGCTCAAATTCCCATTGAAAAAAAAAACTAAAAATTCTGTTAAATGGTTTTCCCTTTTTTCCTTCTCCTTCCTTCCTTCCCTCCCTCCCTTTCCCCCCGCCTCCTTCATCCTCTTGCTCTTTCTTTTCCCCCATCTCCTCCCCCTCCTCCCACTGTGTGTGTCTCTCCTCCCCTGGTCTGTCTCATCTGTAACCCAGACCCCGCAGCACCCTGTGGGCAGGTGCTGTCCCACAGGGACATCTTGAAGTAAGACTAGGTCCTCTTCAGTGACCTAGTGCCCATCTTGAAGTAGGACTAGGTCCTCCAGCACGTCCCCCAAGAGCAAATCTAGGGTACTTTTAATGAGTCTTTACCAAAGATTCTGTGCGAGGCAGGGAGGCGGCCACACTGCAAACCACGCCGCAGCAGTTAATGGCCATTCCCACTGGGGTCTCTGCCTCCCCACCTGTCACTTGCAAGAGACCAGGCACAGCTCACCTGGTCTCCCTCTGCCCTTCCCCTCCCATCATACCTACTCTCCCCTTCCTGGGTCCTGCATCCAGCTCCGGCACCCCGGCTCTTGGCTCTTATTTCGTTTTGACTCTCTTTGGGCTGTTCCTCTTTCGTGTGGGTTCACCTATCATCCCACTCAGCAAAAAGTCCCTGCGTAGGATTTGTCCTCCTTGGAATGTGACAGGGAATTTTTAGTGTAGGACAGATATTTTTTCACTCTTCCAAATAATTTTTTTCGTACCATTTATTCACTCATCCATTATTCAATAAATGTGCATGGTAGAGTTCATCTGGCAACAACTGTGGTCTGTCCAGGCGTCCTTCTCTGGCCTTGCTCAATGTAAAAAAACCATTCAAACTACATGGAGGGGCTGGGGTGGGAGCAGGGGTTGGGGGTGATAGGGTTAAAAGCCACATGAGGGTTCAGAGTTATGAGGTCTTAAGATTGAAAGTGACCTTGGAAATCAATGGCAGACATTTCTACCTGGGCCTCTGAATTGTCTCCTGTGGTCCAGGGGAGACAGAATTGGGACAGTGAAGGGGATGTGGAATCTTCACCCATGAGGACCTGGTGTGTGTAAGTCAAACAGGGAGGCACTGGCCTCTGTGTTGGGGCAGGATTTGTAGCAGGGAGGGGAAAGGGCTTAGAATTTCAAGATCTTACGAAGTGTTTGTTAACGTGCATAAACCAAAGAAGAAATAACGGAAGCAGCAGTGTTAGTGTGCATGGTGAATACAGGTCATTATCCAAATGATTGTAGGATGAAGCAGTGTGGGACTGCCTGGGTCTTTTATCTCATGGGGCTGTCAAACTGTCTCCCAGCTAAGGGACAGAATGGTAGCATTTTCCAGCTTCATCTCCCATAGAATTACACTGCTGTCTCCAGATTCCCTGGCAGTCAGTGGCACTGGCAAAGTAGATTCATAGGATCTCTCTGCTTTCCCACTCTCAAGTCCCCTCCCAGGGCCGGGGGTCCCGGGGTGCACCTCTGCCTGTGGCTGTCTCCCTAGCAGCCTCTGCTGGGCTTGGACCATTGCTGGGTTTATGTCGGAGGCCCCTCCCTCGCTCTGCTACCGTTCTCCAATAATACTGTTTTACTACAGCATCCCAGCTTCGAAGGTTCCTCTCTGAATTATTGCAGGCCTTTCTTAGACCTCCAAAATGTTGTCTGCCTTTCTAAGTTTTGGAGGATGCGCTGATGGGATGATGTCCGAATCCATTCCCAGTGATTTTTACTAGAAGGTGTCAGAGCGTCCCACTCAACACTGCCTCTCAATCCATTTCTCCCCACCGACAAGTGACCACTGGCTCCCCAGGTGTACAGGCCTTGCCATCCTCAGTGGCCACTGGGCATTCTCAGAAACACTGTCCCCACTTCCTAAGGGCTGGGATCTTTGTTTAGGAATATCATGGCTGGTATCTCGGGACCTGTCTCTCCCAGAGTCCCCTTCACAACCCACAGTAGTCACTTTAAGCACCGTAGCTGTGCAAACACATTCCGTAGAAATGTGATAAACCTACAACATTTAGTTCTTGTCCCTGGTGCGTTCAGCCGGGTGTTTGGAGGACAGTTTTCCACTTGATGATCAGAGGTCTGGCTTCCTCCTTCTGGTGGTTCCACCATCCTCTAGGGCCTTGACGTCTTGCCTGGGAGATGAGGAGAGAGAGACAGAGAGAGTAGAGAGCGCACAGCAGAGGCTGAGGGCAAGACGCCGCTCCCAGCTCTCTCCTATTGCCCCTGTCTAGCCCCGTCTCCAGGAGGAGGGCGAGCGTTTGAGAGCCCTGGCCAACCTCTGCCTCACCTTCTCACCCAGAAGGCCTGGGAGGCCTTGCGCAGGCCGAGCTCTTGGGGGTCTGCTCTTATATTCCAGGGTTCTTCTCCCTGCCATTACCCTTGCTATAGATGCATTTTTAATATTAAAATCTGTATGTGTCTACATATATATGTATCAAATCTATTTAAAAAGTTTTGCTGAATGCAGTATTTCCTGAGCAATGCCTCATGCAGTTGATGATGCTTAACAAAGTAATCCTATCCACTGTGGTTCCATCCCACTGAGCTTCTCTGGCATTTTAGTCCCCCCACAGAGACTTTGTGTCTTGGTGATCTTCAAGCCTGTGTCTGCAGAAGCCAAGGGCACGTTAGAGGCTCTCCAAGGCTCAGGGGAGGCCGAAGTGCTTTGGTCCTCCACACAAGCGTGGTCTTTGCACTGGCAGTGCGCAGTGCGGGAGGTGGTTGTGATGCGCCAGTAGGAGGAGTCGTCGCTGCCAGTGGTGTTGTCTCCTAGTTCTCAAAGCTGTGCTTTAGGGCTGACAGTGAATTGAGGGCTCACAGTGCTGTGCAGCAGACTAGATCATGGCAATGCAGCCTCCTTCTCCTTGACCCCTGCCGTGAGAGAGGAGATGGCAGTCTGCTGCTCACAGCTCCGTCTGGAGGAGACTCAGCAGTGAGCAAAAGGCTCTCCAGAGAGAATGTGCTCAGTGACGCTCCTTGGAGGACGAGGGGAAGTCTTTATTCATCTTGGCGTGGTGGCTGGCACACAGCCAGTGCCCAGTGAACATGAACTGAAAGTGAAAAATATTTTGTAGGTGCATCAGGTTAAGTTGGGGGTGGAGGGTAAGGAGGTGAAAGAGTGTATGTGACGCAAACCATGATGGATCAAACACCCTGATTTCAAAGTGTGGTGTAGCAAAACTGTCTTTAGAGGCAGGCAGATCGGGGTTCAAATCTTACTTCTGTTACTTGCTTGCTGTGTGATCTTGGGCAAGGCTGTAACCTCTCTGGGCCTCAGTTCCTTTCATCTGTAAAAGTGAAACATAACAACTACCTTGCACAGGGAAGCGAGGCTGAAGTGAGATGACAGAGGTACACGCCTGTGCACAGTGGCCTCCGTAGAGCAGGTGGGACCTGGTGCTCTCGTGCTGCACACCCACCCCCTGGCCTGCCCTGGAGGTCACCTTCAGATAGTTCCTGCCTGCACCAGTGGCTTCCTGCAGCACACTGTCTGCGGGCATTCTCTGGTTGTGGGAGCAGGCTCAGCCCGTACACAGGACAGGCTGGAAGTGCCAGGGAGTGGACCCTGGCAGTGACTTTCAGCCAATGACGGGCTGAGCTTGAGCTTGCTCCCTGCTCAGGGTGCTGACTCTGAGATGTGTGTCACATGGTCCCTGAGGAGGACCCAGTGGAACGGAGCCCCGGCTGACTACAGCACTAACCTGTTCGTGAGCACATCCGTCTTGGGTCCCTACTTCTCTGTGTCACCATCCCAGCTCCTCCCCAAGTTTCCTGGGGCACCTTTCAAGTAAACTACTTACTCCTAAATCCTTGACTTAGGGGGATCCCAACAGGCAGACATAGGCAATCAGTGATAGCTACTATTATTGTTAATTTTTAAAGGGCATGAGTGTAGGTCATTAATTCACGGAGATATAAAATACTAGGGAAGAAACCAGGAAAGGATTGCTGCCAGCTGACGCGTCTGGGAAAGCTTCAGGAAGGAGATTTGATTTGGAGAAGGATGTGAAGGATTTTCACTTGAGGAGATGGGTCAGGGAAGTGCATTTAGGGGAGAGAACAGGTTTTTGTGTCCATTTCCTCAGTGATCCTACAAAAGCGGTATGTATACACATCAGGCGGGTTCACACACTGGTCTCATCTAGACACAGAGCTCCACAGCTGGCCCGGCCATTGGCATCGTGCTCCTGTGCTCAGCACACGCTCAGACTATGCTTCTCAGTCCTTGTGACACAGGGTGGCATTTTCCTTCCGCTTCTGAAGAGTGCAGTTCTAAGCTATGAGCCTCATGTGTGTGCTGCCCAAAATTCCCGTGTTGAAATTCTAACCCACAAGGTGATGTTTATTAGGAGGTGGGGCCTTCGGGAGCTGATTAGGTCGTGAGGGCGGTGCTTTCATAAGTGGGATTGTAAAAGAGACCCGAGAGAGATGCCCCATCCCTTCCACCATGGGAGGACACAGTGAGAAGGTGCCATCCAGGAACCACAAATCAGGCCCTCACCAGACACCGACTCTACCTTGATCGTGGACTCCTAAGCCTCCAGAATTGTGATACATAAATTTCTGGTTTTATAGGCTGCTCAGTGTGTGGTATTTTATTATAGCAGCCTAAATGGACTAAGAACACCCCGTAACCTTTTACCTTGGTTATCAGGCCACTTGTCATGGTCTGTGAGTCCCTCCCAATCCTCCTGCACAGTTGACCCCTGCTGCTCCCCCTGGGGCTCCAGTCTTCTGAAGGCACCTGTGAGGCTCCTGCTCAGAGGGTCTCAGGGTCCTTCTAAGCATGTCAGTGACTCTTCTGCTTGGACCTGGTGGAACACACTGGGGCTGTGACCTGTGAGTCTGGGACATTAGGCTCAGGCTGTGCTTGTTTCACGGACCTTATCTGATGGGCCTTCATCGTTTGAGTGAGCGGACAGGAGATGTCTCAGCTCCCCAGAGGATGGGCGGATGAATGCCTTCCTGCTGAAAATGAAGGAAGGGAGAAAGAGCAACAGTGCCATGGTGCCCTCTTAATTCTAGTTCAGTGGCTAACAAGGCTTTTTATTTAGGGATCTTTTTTCAAGCAAATTCTTGTGAAGTGGAAATTATTTAGGTGAAGCTGAGTTCTCCTTGATGAAGGAAGGGCAGTCGTCGAAGCTCTGCCTGCTCAGGCCCCTCTTTGCAGAGCACAGTGTACAACCATTGCTTCAGTGGACAAGAAGAGACAGGTGGAAGGAGAAAGGTGGTGATCCCACGGGCCCTTTGCCTTCTGTAGCCTCATGTTACCTGGCAAACCACCTGGGGTTTCCCAGATGAATTCAGTTCTAATGTGCCAAGAGATTGGGTCTCTTGGTTTCTACTATGAAGGAGTCAAATGAGAGACAGTAGCTCATGTCAAGGTCAAAACTCTGGAGAGGTAAGAAATCTCACCTCAGTCTCATCAACTTTGCTCTTCTCTTGCAGAGGTTCCGAAAACAGAACAGAGTTTTGAAGAGCGCTTGATACTCAAAGCTTTCTTGCTAAAGTTTGTCAATGCCTACTCCCCCATCTTCTATGTGGCCTTTTTCAAGGGGAGGTGAGTATAATGGTGTCACAAAGCAATTTGTCACTGAGACCGAGTCCTCCACTGTCAGGACAAGTAGAGTCAGCCCGTCCCCATTGTCACACCCTCAGTCCCATTTTCCACCCCATTTCCACCTGGCTGCTCATGAAGCAGGAATGTTAGCCCTATATAACTTTGAATTAACATCTTCAGATCCTGATAACCAGGGCAACTTTATAGGAATTTGGTTCTGGGCCCTAAAGGTAGAATCTTAGGAGAATTGGTGTCTCCCAACTTTGAGGATGAGGCGGGAGGGAATTTCATGTCTAGCCAGTGGCTCTTGGGTCTTGCAGTGAAATTCTGATGCTAACTGCCAGGAGTTAATAGGTTAAGGGCACAGTTCTCCACAAGACTGCCCTCACTTCAGACACCGGTCGCATGCTCTGGGGTTCCCATTCGCAGTGGGCAATGGACCCACTGGCTTTAAATTCTGGGGTTCCTACTACCTCACCGGGTTTGATAATTTACTAGAATAACTCACAGAACTCTGAAATGTGCTATACTTACAACTGAAGTTTTATAATAGTAAAGGGGTATAAATCCAAACTAGCAAACAGAAATGGCATGCAGGTGAAGGTTTTTTGGAGGGGGAGTCTTAATCATGAAGCTTCCACGTCCACAGGAAGCATCACCTTTTGGCACATCGATGTGTGTCACCAACCAGGGACACACTCACGCATCAGTGTCCAGAGTTTTTACTGGAGTTCCATTACTTAGTCATGATTGATTAGATCATTTGCTTTATGAGTGGACTCAATCTCTAGTGCCCTGAGGTCAGGCTGCAATTACATGGCTCAAAGCCCAAATGAAGTGGTTGATCTTTCCGGCATGACCTGCCCCCTCTTGAATAATCTCATTAGCATAAATTTAGGTATAGTCCTAGGGCCTGCCCTGGATAACAAAGACACTCCTGTCACTCTGGAAATTCCAAGGATTTAGAGGCTTCACTCAGGAACCATGAACGGGGGCCAATAAAATTCTTCATTATACAATAGTTCTGGATGTAAAAATCACTTCGATAAATTGTTTTTTTTGTAGCCAGGCCAGTTGGAGATTTCCCAATAGACATCTACCAACGATATCAAGAATGCTTCCCTAGAACTAAAAGCTCATTAAGCAGGCATTGATAGAGAGAACTGTCCTCATCCACATTTGGTAATTTCTTATAGGGGTGTTTTTGAGCCAAATACAACCCCCTCCGAATGCTTCTGCCCTTGGCTGTCGTGAATTATAGTAGCAGGGAGACTGCCCATATTAATGAATGTCTACTTCATTGGCGCTTTCTATCTAGACTTAATAGCAACAGCAAATTACATACATATGATAGTCTAGGCAAAACAGGAGGGCAGATCCTGACCGGTAGCTGCACCGTGGAATATTGGAAGACATAGTCTTAGCAACAGCACACTAAATGTGCAGTAAGTGCTGTAATAAGAGGTATAAGGAAGTGTTGGGGGGACAAGTATGAACAGAGACAGCAAGAAGACCTCGGAGAAGAAAAGATTAATGCTGAGGCTTAAGTGGCTGTGTAGGGTTTCAGCAGGTGCAGGAGTGCCGTTGCATGTGAGCAGGATTCTTCTGATTGGCGCCATGGTTGGCTTTTACCTCTCTGCTTTGCCCACCTGTTTGGTCTTATTATCCCCTAATAAAATAGACTACACTTGGAAGAGGAATAATGGAGGTCTCTTCCATTCCTTTGAATATTTGCAGTAAAAAGTCAGGATTTTTCTTTTTCTGATCCCAGGAATCTCTACTTGCAACTTTAGTCCATCTCATCCTTCCTTTTCTGGGAATCAGAAGGCGTCACTAAGGAGCTGCAACCAGAACCCAGTTCTTTACATGAGTTGAGGGAAGAAAGTGCAAAGACAATACACTTAGAGATAATCTAGACTTCATTGTGCTTAAGTCAGAAGTTATCACACACACACACACACACACACACACACACACACACACACACACACACAAAGCCCCACACCAGGCCCAGCCTCAGTCCCTGCCCAGCTCACCCCTATCCTTTGGAATTTGACTGGGTTAAGAAGCGAACCATGGGTGGTATAGGTGACTGCTAGCCCACAACAGTGTGAGCTCCTGTGCCTGAGTGAGCTAGCACCCACTGACCAGTGCTTTCTAGGAGGACATTCATAGTGGCTGTTTCCCCCAGAAGATGGGTCCCCAGGCAGCCCTGCATGCTCTGTCCTCCTAACTCTTCCCATACTGTCTGATTTCAGGTTTGTGGGCAGGCCTGGAAGCTATGTCTATGTGTTCGATGGTTACCGCATGGAAGAGGCAAGTACAGCCACTGGGGTTTTGTGCCTGGCTAGTGGTTTGTAGCTGCACCCCCAGCCCCACTCTTAACCCCATCGCAGCATGGCTTCATGCATGCCCTTGCTTCTGCGAGCTCCACTCAGTCTAACGGGGCCTTTTTTATCTTCTACTGCCCGCAGTGTGCCCCAGGGGGCTGCCTCATGGAGCTCTGCATTCAGCTCAGCATCATCATGTTGGGGAAGCAGCTGATACAGAACAACATCTTTGAGATCGGAGTCCCGTGAGTAACGAACTCTTCTCACTTCTCCCCTCACTGCCAGGGGCTCGCCCAGAAGTGCCAGACTTGCAGAAAGATTTCCATGGCCTCACCTCTTCTTAGGTAGCTTGGTTATTTACTCCTCTGTCCATTTCCAATAGCTTTTCCCCCGAGGCAACCCCTCCACGCCCCACTAGCCTTATTCGCTAACCTGGTTTGGGGTATTTGGGGCTCAGAATGATTTATTCTTCGCTTGAATGCACATAACTAATAAATGACAGAGCTAGGAGTTAGATCTCTTGGACCCCAAAGTGTGTAATATTTTTAATGCTATTTGTCCAGTGAATGAGTAAAAGAGACTTTCAGTATGGTGGATAGATGAAGATGAAGGTTTGAAACATCATGGAATTATTTTGGAAGATCTCTGAAAAGAAAATATGGAATATATAATCACAGGAGGGGCAGGATGAATAGTGGGTGAAATACAGAGTGGATTGTTTCCCTGTAGATTCTCTCTCCTCTCCCTCAGGGCTTTATGCACATTTCACAGAGGACTCCTTTCGATCAGGCTTTGCATTGAGATAGTCATGAAATAAACACTGACTCACAGGTACTAGACCTAAAAGAAAAGAATAAGCTAAAATCAACTTGCAGGTCAAAGAAAAATGTAACCTTCTGCTTTTCCTTTCTATTGCTTTGTGGTTTTAAAAAAGGCCCAGTTTCAGGGGCTGCTTTCAGCAGCCCGGCAGCAGAGAGCTGGGGAACAACAGAGGTGCGCAGGGGTAACTCGGATAGGCTTCGTCAGTTCTCTGTAGGAGAATGAAATGGACAATTTGTTCCAGGCCCGGGGGTCTTTGTAAACCACTTTAAAGATTGGCCATCCTGGGGTGTAATCATCAGACAGTCCTCATAAGGTTAGTCGAAGATTCTGTGACACACTTTCTGAGATATTTACTAGGCACATTACATTAATGGTTCTGAAAAGTCCTCCAATAAAGACACTCATTTAACCTCTTTGTTTCCAGCTGTATTTCTTCATGTTTTCCCAGGGTTCTTAGTTGCAGCCATTGGAATTCACTCTGGCTAGTTTAAGCAGTAAAGGAATTTATATAAGAATAAAGTGGCTGACAGAATAGTATTCTTTAAGGTCTAGAGAGCAGGGCTCCAAGCTACATAACCAGGAATAACACTGTCTACACTGCAGGAGGACTTGCAGGGAATACCACGGCCTTTACCTTGTTGTTCATACGGCTAAGGCACTCAAAGAAAGATATATATGAAGTGGCCATTGTCTGCTCAGAGCTTAGATATTTAGTTGGGGAGACAAAATAGACTGCATGTAGCTGGGTGCTCTCTAATGTGGTGAAAACTATAAGAATTCAGAATAAGTAAAGGTCAGGAGTTTGGAGGCAGTTAAGGAAGGCTTCAGAAGCAGAGGGGTTTCTTTCAAGCTTTGTCTGTGTCTTGAAAGAAGACTGTCACCAGCATATGTTATAAGATGGTCTGCCATTGTTTTCTTCAAAGAAACATTTTCCCTGAGGTATCTATACATATATATATATATATATATATATATATATACACATACATGTATATATGTGTGTGTGTGTGCATATATTTTTTTTCCTACACAAAACAGACTGACTCTGGTCTTATCACAAACACCTCAAGACCCAGGTGGTGCCATAGTTGGTGACGCTAAGACTCAATGAGATTGCAGTTCCCTGATCAGGGTCTTGGGGCATGTCAGGGACATGGCAAGGGCAAGAGCCCAGAATCCCTCTAACTCTATTTAAGGATTGTGGAGTCCTAGGTTCCTTGGGCTCAGTGGAACCATTAGAGGATTATATGGCCCAACCCTCTTTTCCATGTAAAATTATACCAGAGCCACCGCTTCCAGGGGGTGCTGGAACATCTAAAAGGTCCCCAGAGAAAGCTATTCTTTGGTTTTCCTCGGAAATATATTTATAGAACTAAAATTATGATGGGGGAAATTTAATTTGCTTGGGAAGAAAACCCTGTTTAATGAGGGCCCTGCTTGAAGGAATGAGATTCTCAAGGCTCCGCCGTAGCGCTGCGCTCCCGGTGCTCGGAGGGGCCTCCCCACACACGGCCCTGTAGGCGGAACACACGGGTTTCTGCACACGTGCCGGCACAACCTCAGGGGGCACCTGGGCAAGCGCTTTTCTTGGAGGAGGACCGGTGGGAGCTTTGGTGTCTGGGTGCCGCACCCCACCTTCCTGCCTGAACCAGCTCCGGTCATCTGTCAGAAAATGAGCGACCCCAAGAACGTCAGCCCTCTGAAGCTATGCCGGTTCCCTGCTTCCGGACTGCAGGTCGCTCACTGGTGGTCAGGCAGATCTAGGGAAGCTGATGGTTCTCGTTCTCTGGGAGCTTACCATCGCAGAGAGACGGCATTTATCATGGACAAACATCCGGAGAATGTACAGATGGTGCCAAAGCCACATCTGGCCCCTTTGAAGCCACAAGGCCAGCCCCTCCACAACTGCTACAAAGGAAAGTCTTCATCCCCTTCAAACATCTGGGGAAGACACCTGCCCTTCCAGTACATTATTATTCTGTTGGGGATAAAATTGTTTACAACTTATGGGCACGAGATGCCCATATTTTTATCCCTGGACATCTGCTCTACCACTTTGCCCAGTCTGTCTGAACCCAGAAGCCTTTCATAGAGTGTAAGAGAAGCAAGAACCCAGGCATATGTTTGGGCAGCACATTGGCACATTCCCCACCCACCAACTTCATCCACTCCATAACAGATGAAAATAACACATGGTTGTTTGCTTTGAAGGCTAAATTTTCTTGTTTATGATTGATGTGCATTTAATACCGTGTATGTTTAAAACTGTGCCACGCTTTAATCAATGGCAATTGCAGAGTAACTCATAGACCTGTGGACAAGCCACTTCTTTAAGTCTCATCATCTTCACTTCTTGACGAACCTGATGGCATTAACATCATCTCTAAGGTGCCTTTCAGTTCTGACACCCCATGACCCTCTCCTCCAGTGAATGAAGCTGGTCACTGCCAATTCCAAATATAAGTCACTCCTGTTTCAAAAGATGTTTCCTCATTCCCGTTTCTATTCTGCTAAAGTACACAGACAACATAATTATGTAGTTGAATTCAGGGCCGTAGAGCAAAACTTCTATCAAATCCCATGATCTTCTATCTTCAAAGTTCTATTTTGAGTTTGGCTGCATGAAATCACTATGATTGTGATTATTGAATCTTCTGCTCCCTACTTGGGGCCAACTCTCAATCAATTAGGTCTCTTCAATAAATTAGATCCCTCCATTAGCCTTATGTATACACAGACGAGAAACGCAAAATAAGAAAAAAAAATGTCTTTCACAGTAAAAAGAGAAATGACAGTTGAGTGTTACAGTGAGGAAAGAGTCATTTAAATTATAAAAATTAGACCCAGTGGTCTTTAACATATCCCTGTAGGGCAGAGAGTTGATGGTCCAACAGATCTGGGTTCAAAACTAAGCTTTACAATATACTCACTGTGTGATCTAGAAATATTTCCATCCAATGTGGAAAAAACAATTTTTATGTTAAAATAAAAAACAGCTCGGATAAATGCACAGGTACCTAGAAAATAGAACATATGGACCTCTAAGAAAGGAAGAACCATTCTTGGAGGTTCCAGGTAGCCAAGATTTTTTCCATGTGGTATTAGCTTTTATGTTTAAGGGCAAGGCTCTGTAAGTGTTGCAATCCCAAGGAGTGACACTGAGAGACCAACTCAGGAACCGTATTTTTCTCTTCTGTTCCTGGTTCAACGGCTTTTGGTTCACAGCACAGCTCTTATATACCTTAGAGCTTGTAAAGAATTCTTTCCCCAAGGGAGATAAGTATTAATCTTAAAAGTCATATTTGATTTTTCAAAATAGAAGCAAGCGTGGAAAGTTAAGTAGGTGGTGCTGGATAAGAATATTTGGGGTAAAATACGTGATAACAATGTACGGTTATAACATTCATCATCTTCAGTTCATCCTCTACCTCTGAAAGCAATTTTCCAAGATTCTTCCAAAAAAAACCTGTAAATATTTAAGACTATCTAATTGACCTTTGTCAGTAGGCCAGGTAGTCAGATACCATTTCTCTCTCTCCCCAAGGGTACAGCATTCTCATGAGATTCTGTGTGTGTGTGTGTGCGTGTGTGTGTGTACCAAACATGTCTGTGTGTGTATGTGTATTGAAAAAAAATAACACAATTTTGACAGCCTTGAGAATCTTACAGTCCAGCAGGCTTCTTGAATAAGAAATTGTTTCCCAATTTTCAGTCATGCGTGAACCAACTTTGAAATTTCCCCCTCATATCTACCCAAACAGCTCTTTGCATATTTGTTTTCTCTTTACTAGTTCACTTTTTTACTTAAATCCTTAACATTTCTGAAATTGGAAAACACCATCAGTTACAATACTTAGCAAATGATAATGAAAAGAAATACGACAAAAACAAAACAAAACAAAACAAAACAATCGATGACATTGTATCCTGCCCAAGGCCCTTAGCCTAAGATCTGCATTCTCTTTGTGAAAAGGAAGGCGAGCAGGCCTCGGGGTTGTGAAAGGCACACCAGTGGCAGACTGGGTTTTCTCCTTGACTGTAACCAGGGGGATTAAATGAGGGCAGAAAAGGAAATAACTCCTCCCCAGATGCTCTAATGAGAGGTAGGGCCAAGTGTGGAGGCCTTCCGAGGGCGTCACAGGCACTGCTACCTCTACCTTTGCCCCAGGTGGGGCCACCATGAAAGCCCTGCTCTGTCCACGCACCTCCCCCAGGCAGCAACACCTCCCACCTTTGCTCCCCAGAGACCTGGAGATGGAAAACAAAATGCTACAAAGGGAGGCAGTGAACTGGGGTATTCCGCACTCCAGAGGCAGCTCCGTGACTAAGGCCATGATAATAGATAAAACTTGGTTGCGTGATCTGGCCTTGGACGCTCCCTACCCACACAGCCCTATGCTCTCAGGGACTGACACAGTTGTGACAGATGCTTTCCAGAGAGGAGCCAGCTGGTTTTAAACGCTACAGGCTCCAGAATAATGCTCATAGGCATGTCCTTCTGAGACAGTGCCAGGCGTGACATGCAGTATGGCAGAATCTGATCTCGTGCTGTTTATTATCTGCGTCCGTGGATGGGAATTTCCCTCTTCCCCCACACCCGGCCTTTCTCATGTGTGTTTGTGCAAAGTAGACTTTGGATCCAACTGCGCAGTGCCCCCGCAACCTGCCACACCACAACCCAAACCCTCACTTTGACTCTGTCTCAAATTTAACTCCAGTGTATACTGAAGAACAATTGGAAATGGGCCTCCTCTTGTTCAGAGAGATGGATTTTTTTTTTTGAAAGGGTGATTACCACTTTTCTCATGTGCCAGATTGTCTCAAGGGCATGCTTTGGGATGGACAGAGCAGACAGCAGACAGACAGATGCATCCATGCCAAAATCCCTTTCCGTTTCTATCCTTGCTTAAAAGCACCAGATCACATCCCAGAATAGCTGTTAAATATACCCCTGGACACAGCTAGTAAGATTTCATAAACTTTCTGCTTTCTTTTGGTAAATGTGATAAATATTACATTTCAAGATGTAAAACAGTCTCTCTGCAAAGCCATCGCAGGAGGTCTGTGTTCAACTCAAATCAGTGGGATCTGGCCACAAAGCGAAAGTTTAAGGAACAAATTCGAAACTCGTCAGGTGTCAGGAAAAGGAACACATGGCTCAGAGGTTGATGTGTTCCTCATCTTTGGCCTGTTTAGGGCTAGGTCTGCCTTCTTTAATGAGGCTAAAGGCCTGTAGGGAACTTCTGGGGGGCCAGATTCCTGCTGCAGGAAGGCCCAGGTGTGACAAACAATCACCACGGTCCTGGGGTGAGCCCGTGAGGCTCAGGCCGAGGAAAAGCTCTGAGCCTTCCAGAGAGTTTCTAAGACTTGACATTAAAAAGGCACGGAAAAATAGCAAATGAAAAAAACAAGGGGGTAACATCAAAGGAGTTATTTTAACGAGTGAGTGCATCACACAGTCGTGGTCATAATCTGAAATTTTCCAAAGGCCCATCTGTGTGTCATACAACTTGCAGGGTTCCTGTCACATTCCGCTCTGGAGGAACTTTCTTTATTCATCTTTTTAATGGTCACTGAGATATCCGGGGGGAATCTTCTGGGAACGATGAGTTTATAAGAACTATTTGTGGATTTTTCTCCCTTATCTTTTTGGACCTACCACACTTGACCGGTCCTTGGCCACAAAGTCAAGGTCCTGCTTCTGCCCTTGCCTTCTTTGCGGCACGTCTCGCAGTTGCCCTTCCTTGTCCTTTGAAGGCCTTTCTTGCTCTATCCCATCTCTTAACTCTTGCTTCTCCTGCCGCTCTGCTCTACCCACAGCTGATGCTCATGGCTGGGGCTTCAGCTGTCTTCCCCAGCCCAGGCCTGTTTGCGGAGCTCTGGGCCCATAACACGACTGCCTGCTAGACAGTTGTCTCATGGTTCCTCTGTCTCAACGTGCCCAGAACAACCTCTCCTCCTCCTCTTCCTCCTCATCAAAACTGCCTCTTTTGTAGTATTCCCTATCTTAGCAAAGTGTGCCAGTACCAAAGAGAATCATCCTTGATTCCTCATTCTCCTTCCCCTTCCATGGACAAGCCAACACCATCTTTTTAATTCTACCTCCTAAGCATGTCTCCAATGTATCTACTTCTCTGCATATCTCCTATAACCCTAGCCTCTGCTAGCCTGATCTCACCTGAACCACTGCATAATATGGTGTGCGAGGCCTTCAATGCCATGAGCTTACATGACCTTCCAAGTCTTATCCTTCATTACTTTCTGTCTTGTACTGTATGCGCCAGGCATCTTGAACCCCGCGTTCTATAAGCCATTCTCACACTCGCCTTGCACACATAATTCCCTCTGTCTAGAGTAACACGTCCACTCCTCATACCATTCTCCATCTTTCTCACTCTTCTTCTATCATCTTTCACTGTTTAGTCCTGGTTTACACATCTCTTCCTTAGGTAGAACTTCCATGTCTTAGCAAGGTTAGGATTCTATATTTTATGTTCTCATCATCACTTAAACTTCTCCCTTCATAATACTCATCACATTATTGGTAACGCTCATTTAAATGTCCCTTTTTCCAACTAGAATTCCTCATCAAACACATCAGATGTCTTATTAGTCATATTTATTTTTTTCTTAGAGACCATCTTCTACGAACCCTCCATTTTCCTGCTCAAATCAGAACTGTTTGTTCACTAAAACTTCCATAGAGCTATCAATCTGAGTTAGCCCCTATACCTTCTTTTGCTGATAGAGTCTCTGTTTTCTGGATTCTGTTTGTTTTCTTCCTTGCTTTATACCCTTGGTGGGTAAAATTCATCGTCAAGGGATGAATAAGGGATACATACAATGTTAACTTTTTTTGAAAAACTGAATGTTTAAAAAATGCCTTTATTCTGCCTTTGCACTTCATGTATACTTTGGCTGGGTATAAAATCCCATACTGAAAGTTATTTGCCTTCTGGATGTTAAATACATTTCCCCAGAGTCTTCTAGTATTAAGGGCTAATGTTAAAAATTGTAATATATTTTTGATTTTCAATTTGTGGAGCAGGATCTATGTTTGTCCCTCTGGACCTGGAAGATCTTAGAATACTTTTCATTATCCCTAGGGTTCTGAAATCTCATGATGATGTGCTTTGATGGACGTCTTTTTTTCATCACTATGCTGAGTGGGTTCTTCCAATCAGAAAATACATGACCTTCACCTCCGGGATATTTCCTTATATTTCTTTTGTATTTTCTTCCTCCCCATCTTCTCTTTCTTCCCTTTCTGATTAAATGTTGGAGTTCCTAGATCAATTTTTTTCAACTTTTCTTTCCTATTGTCCATTCTTTGTTTTTTGTTCTATTTTTTTCCTGAGAGAATGTATTGATTTTTTATCTCCTATCATTCTACTGAATTTATGTCAGACCTAGAGTTTCCTTCATTCATTTTCTCTTCAGGATAAACTTCCTGCTCCTGTTGGTATTGGGAAGTATTAGTCACTTGGGCAGTGTGGGTGCAGAGACATTAGGGTCTATTGTTCCTTAAGTAGAACTTTGACCAATCATTATCCTCTGTTAGGATGTCTGGTGCCTCCAACTCCTGAGCCTATCTGAGATTTTGCAGAGTGAGTTGGCTTGCTTTTCGATGCCACCTTCCACTGTGGACACTTGCTATTAAGCTGTCACAACTTTGCTAAGTCTGTCATACACTACCGTCTTCCAAGATATTCATTATCCTCCCTCACATACTACTATATTCATGACTATTTTTATTAACCTGTGGATTTATACATTTTGTTATTCATTCACAGTTATTTTAGTAGCATTTTGGAAGTGGATAGTGATGTATGCTTGTGTTCAATTTTTCCTGTATAATCAAAGCCTCTAATTGTTCTTTATTTAAGATTTTCCCGAGTTTTCTGATTTCTGTAGCTGGAGGAAAAGTCTCAATTGGATTTCTGGGTCTAGACTTCTCCACCCTCCTTTATTTCCTTCCTTCTATTCTTTTCTGTCTTTTGTTTTTTTTCCCTTCATCCTCTCCTTCTATGCTAACTCACAGGCAGGGCCTCAACTGGTACACACTGTTTGGCTTCAGAATCTTTAGGCTCCATCTAATTTTTCTCTATTTCTTATTACCATAGTTTTTTCTTTTTACGTTGGTACAAGTTTTATTTGTTACAAGCGGGCAATAACACCTGGGTATTTAAAGAATCCCTTTACACTATTAGTTCTGCAGAAATTACGTATTTAACTATCCATTAGAATAGAAAATTCATAGCTGTTCAGACCCCAACAAAGCTAATTGACCCACCAGGATAGAACAGGGGGTTGTAAACATACCATTGGTGTAACTGTTGAACAAAATAATTTATTACATAATCATTAGTTCTGTATGTCCTTAATGACTTCCTTTTTTTTTTTTTTTTTTTTTTTGCTTTTTCTAAAAAAAATTTCAGAATATTATGGGGGTACAAACATTTTGGTTCCATATATTGACTTTGAACCACCCAAACCAGAGCTACAAGCATGTCCATCCCCTAGACAGTGCATTCCGCGCCCTTTAGTTGTGAATTTACCTATCCCCTCCACCCGCCTCCCACCTGCCTGGCACCCAGTGAATATTACTTCCATGTTTGCACCTAAGTGTTCATCATTTAGTACCAATTTGATGCTGAGTACATGTGGTGCTTGTTTTTCCATTCTTATGATACTTCACTTCGAAGAATGGGCTCTAGCCCCATCCAGGATAATACAAGAGGTGCTAAATCACCATTGTTTTTGTGGCTGAGTAGTACTCCATGGTATACATATACCACATTTTATAAATCCACTCATGTATTGATGGGCACTTGGGTTGTTTCCACATCTTTGCATTGCGAATTGTGCTGCTATAAACATTCAAGTGCAGATGTCTTTATTATAGAATGACTTTTTTTTCTTTCAGTAGATGCCTAGTAGTGGGATTGCTGGATCAAATGGTAGTTCTATTTTTAGTTCTTTGAGGTATCTTCATGTTACTTTCTGTAGACGTTGTATTAATTTGCAGCCCCACCAGCACTGGATGAGTGTTTCTATCTCTCAGCATTCACACCAACATTTGCTGTTTGGAGACTTTTGGATAAAGGCCATTCTCACTGGAGTTCAGTGATATCTCATTGTGGTTTTGATTTGTATTTTCCTGATGATTAGAGATGTTGAGCATTTTTTCACATGTTTATTGGCCATTAGTCTGTCTTCTTTTGAAAAGTTTTTGTTCATGTCCTTTGCCCACTTTTTAATGGGGTTGTTGATTTTTTTCTTGCTCATTTTCCTAAGTTCTATATAGATTCTGGTTATCAGCCCTTTATCACATGTGTAACATGCAAAATATTTTCTCCCATTCTGTAGGTTGTCTATTCACTCTAACGATACTTTCCTTGGCTGTGCAGAAGCTTTTTAATTTGATCAGGTCCCATTTATTTATTTTTGTTGATACTGTGATTGCTTTGGGGGTCTTATTCATAAATTCTTTGCCTTGCATGATGTCTATAAGAGTTTCCCCAATATTTTTTCTAGAATTCTTATGGTTTCATCTCTTAGGTTTAAATCTCTTATCCATTGTGAGTTGGTTTTTGTGAGTGGTGAGAGCTGCAGATCCAGTTTCATTCTTCTGCTTATGGCTATCCAATTTTCCCAGTACCATTTAATGAATAGGGATTCTTTACTCCAGTGTATATTTTTGTCTGCCTTGTAAAAGATCAGATAACAATATGAGGATGGTTTTACATCTGGGTTCTCAGTCCTCTTCCAATGGTCTATGTCTCTGTTCTTGTGCCAGTACCATGCTGTTTTGTTTATTATAACCTTGTAATATAGCTTGAAGTCTGGTGGATTGATGCCTCCCAATTTGTTCTTTTTGCTTAAGGTTGCTTGGGCTATAGGGATTCTTCCATATGAAGCATAGAATTATTTTTTCTAGATCTGCAAAAAATGATATTGGTATTTTGATAGGGATTGCATTGATTCAGTGGATCACTTTGGGTAGTATAGAAATGTTAACCAAATTGATTCTGCCAATCCATAAGCATGGTAGGGTTTTCCATGTGATTACATCTTCTGCAATTTCTTTTCTCAGTGTTTCATAGTTCTCCCTCTATAGGTCTCTCACCTCCTTAGTTAAATACATTCTTAAATATTTAATTTTATTTGATGCTATTGTGAAAGGTGTTGTGTCTTTGATTTGAATCTTGGCTTGACTGTTATTGGTGTATATGAAAGCTACTGATTTGTGTGCATTGATTTTTTTTATCATGAGACTTTGCTAAATTCATTATCAATTCCAGGAGTCTCTTGGCAAAATCTTTGGAGTTTTCTAGATATAATATCATATCATCAGTGAAGAGTGAAAATTTGGCCTCTTCTGCCCCCCCCTTTGGATACCCTTCATTCCCCCCTCTTTTTTTGATTGCTCTGGCAAGGATTTCCAGCACTGTGGAATAGAAGTGGAGACAGTGGGCAACCTTGTCTAGTCCCAAGTCTAAGTGGGAATGCTTTTGATTTTTCCCTGTTTAGTATAATGTTGGCTGTGGGTTTATCATATATGGCTTTAATAATTTTGAGGAATGACCCATCTATGCCTATAGCATAGGTTTATGGCTTGCTATTTTATTATAAAAAAACTTTTTACTATTGCTTCTCATGAATCTCAACTCATTATTTAAATCATTCTGTCATAAGGACAATGATGATGATGATAATAGGGGCAACGATTATACATTTATTGAGCTCTTGGCATGTACCAAGCCCTAAATTAAGCATATTAGATAGATTATCTCTTTTAATTGACACTATGATCAAGTTAATATTTATTTCTTCATTTTAAAGATAAGAAAACTAAAGCTTATAGAGTTTTAATAACTTGCCCCAGAAAATGTAGTTGGTGAATTATGAAACTTGGTTTCACATAACCATTTCTTGACACCAAAGATTAGATTTTTATCTACTACACTATTCTACATCTTCCTGATGGCAAATGATCAGACCAGACACTGATCACAATGTTATTTTGAACCATTAGATTTCTTCTAACTGTTAGAAACACTTTCTTTCTTTTTTATTTTTTTTTGAGACAGAGTTTCACTTTGTTGCCCAGGCTAGAGTGAGTGCCATGGTGTCAGCCTAGCTCACAGCAACCTCAATCTCCTGGGCTCAAGCGATCCTACTGCCTCAGCCTCACGAGTAGCCAGGACTACAGGCATGCGCCATCATGCCCGGCTAATTTTTTCTGTATATATTTTTAGTTGGTCAATTAATTTCTTTCTATTTTTAGTAGAGACGGGATCTCACTCAGGCTGGTTTCGAACTCCTGACCTTGAGCAATCTGCCCACCTCAGCCTCCCAGAGTGCTAGGATTACAGGCGTGAGCCACCATGCCCGGCCTAGAAACACTTTCAAACAATAGAATGATTTGCCCGATTATATCGGGGGTGATCCTCTGGAAATACCTACCCAGGTGTTGCATGGTCTTGGGTGAAGAATGTTGTAGGGAGGGGAAGTGATTCCTGCATCTGGATGGAGCGTGGATTTTAAAATCCCCTTTAAAATCTTATCTTCAAGTCTATGATTCTGACTGTTCTGCTGTTACTACTCCCAACTATCTCCTAGAAACTTTCTCTTAAATAAGTTAGTGAAATTGACACCTTGCTCCTTCACCTATTTTCATTTTCTGTGCATAGTGCATCAATGAGAAGTTTGAAAAGACTACATCTCAGGCATATTTTATCATTTAATATTAAAAATAATAATACCTATCATCTATTCAATGCTCGGTATGTCTAGATATTATGCTAAGGACCTTATAAACATTGATTCACTTAATCTTATCAACCTTGAGAACTTGGACCATTATCATCTTATTCTAGGCCAAAAAAAAAATCCTGACTGTAGTTGTCTTAGTCTACTCAAGCTGCCATAACAAAATACCAAAGATTGGGTGAATTAATCAATAGAAGTTTATTTTTTCATAGTTCTAGAGGCTGGAAAGTTCTAAATCAAGGTCTAACAGAGTTGAGTTTCTGGTGAAGGTTCTTTTCCTGGCTTACAGGTAGCTGATTTCTTTCTGTGTATTCATTTGGTGGTTAGATATCTCTCTGTCTCTCCCTCTCTCCTCCATCTGTCTCTCTCCTTGTCTCCCTCCTTTCTCTCTCCCTCTCCCTCTTTCTGTAAGGCCACCAATCCTATTGGAATAGGACTCCACCCTTTTGATTTCATTTAATCTTAATTAATTCCTGTAAGTCCTATCTCCAAATACAGTCACAATTCAGTCCATAGTAGTGATGAGCAATGATTAGCTTGGTTTTAATGGAAAGATGATGCTAGTGATGTTATTGAAACCCACAGAATGTTTGGCCTGGGAGAAGAGAATCTTTCTACTACTTTCCGGACATCCATCCCTTTGCTCTCCATGAAGAGGGTGGATAGATCACTTGTTGGACAATAAGCCTGGCTCCATCTCAGCCTTTGACAGGAAGAGTCAACTCCATTGTTGCTTTTCAAACAGCAAGAAGAATTAAAGGTTTTTTTTTGATTTGAAGAAACCCAATCCTTTTTTAAAAATATTTTTTAATTTGTTTATTTCAGCATATTATGGAGGTACAAATGTTTAGGTTACATATATTGCCTTTGCCCCACCTGAGTCAGAGCAGAGCTTCAAGCATGTCCATTCCCAAGACAGTGCACACTGAACCCATTAGGTATGAATATACCCATCTCTTTCTCCCCCTCCCACCTGCCAAACACTCGATAAATGTTACTACTATATGTGCACTTAGGTGTTGGTCAATTAAATCAGTTAATACCAATTTGATGGTGAGTACATATGGTGCTAGTTTTTCCATTCTTGTGATACTTCACTTACTAGAATGGGCTCCAGCTCTATCCAGGATAATATAAGGTGCTAGATCACCATTGTTTTTTGTGGCTGAGTAGAACTCCATGGTATACATATACCACATTTTATTAATCCACTAATGCATTGATGGGCACTTGAGTTTCCTTATCTTTGCAATTGTGAATTGTGCTATTATAAACACTCTAATGCAGATGTCTTTTTTATAGAATGTCTTCTGTTCCTTTGGGTATATGACCAGTAATGGAATTGTTGGGTCAAATGATTGTTCCACTTGTAGCTCTTTGAGATATCTCCATATTACTTTCTGTAGAGGTTGAACTAGTTTGCAGTGTCACCAGCAATGTATGAGTGTTTCTATCTCTCCACATCCATACCAACATTTATTGTTTGGGGACTTTATGATACAGGCCATTCTCACTGGAGATAAGTGATATCTCATTGTGGTTTTGATTTGCATTTCCCTGATGATTAGAGATGTTGAGCATTTTTTCATAGGTTTGTTGACCATTAGTCTATCTTCTTTTCAAAAGTTTTTGTTCATGTCCTTTGCCCACTTTTTGATAGGGTTGTTTGATTTTTCCTTGTTGATTTTCCTAAGTTCTATACAGATTCTAGTTATCAGCCCTATAGAGGATGTATAGCATGTGAATATTTTCTCCCATTTTGTAGGTTGTCTGTTTGCTCTCATGATAGTTTTCTTGGCTCTGCAGAAGCTTTTTAATTTGATTAGGTCCCATTTATTTATTTCTGTTTGCTGTGATTGCCTTTGGGATCTTCTTCATAAATTCTTTCCCTAGGCCAATGTCTATCAGACGTTTTCCAACATTTTCTTCTAGAATTCTTATAGTTTATTGCCTTAGGTTTAAGTCTATTATCCACCATGAGTTGATTTTTGTGAGAGGTGATAGGTGCAAATCCTGTTTCAGTCTTCTACATGTGCCTATCCAATTTTCCCCACACCATTTATTGAATAACGATTCTTTTCACCAGTGTATATTTTTGTCTGCTTTGTCAAAGATTAGATGGCTATATGAGGATGATTTTATATCTGGATTCTCACTTCTGTTCCATTGGTCTATATTTCTGTTCTTGTGCCAGTGTCATGCTGTTTTAGTTACTATAGCCTTGTAGCATATCTTGAAGTCTGGTAAATTAATGCCTCCAAATTTGTTCTTTTTGCTTAAGATTGCTTTTGCTATATGAGGTCTTTTCTGGTTCCAAACAAAGTGTAGAATTATTATTTCTAGATATGCAAAAATGATTTCAGTATTTTGATAGAGATTGTATTGAATCTATAGATAACTTTGAGTAGCATAGACATTTTAACAATGTTGGTTTTGCCAACCTATGAGCATGCTATGGCTTTCCACCTGTTTATGTCCTCTCCTATTTCCTTCCTCAATGTTTCATAATTTTCCCTATAGAGGTCTTTTACCTCCTTAATTAAATATATTTCTAGGCATTTTATTTCCTTTGTTGCTATTGTGAAGGGTATTGAGTCTTTGACTTGGTTCTCAGTTTGACTTGAAAACGTGGAGGAAATGGACAAATTATTAGAAACACACAGCCTCCCTATCAGGAAGAAATAGAATTCCTGAATTGACAGATATCAAGTACTGAAATTGAAGCAGCAATAAAAACCTTTCCTAAAAAGAAAAGTCCCAGACCAGATGATTTCATAACCAACTTTTACCAGTCCTACAAAGAATTGGTGCCTATCCTGCAGAAATTTTTCCACAGCATGGAGAAGTGCGAATCCTCCTCAATGCATTTTATGAAGCCAACATTACTGTGATACCAAAATCAGGAAAAGACACAACAAAAAGAAAACTACAGACCAATATCCCTTATGAATATAGATGCAAAAATTCTCAACAAAATCCTAGCAAACTGAATTCAGATACTTATCAAAAAATAATCCATCATGACCAAGTGGGCTTCATCCCAGAGATGCAGGGATGGTTCAACATTTATAGATGGTTCAACAAATCTATAAATGTAATTCACCACATAAATAGAAGTAAAAAGAAAGACCATATTATCCTCTCGATAGACTCAGAAAAAGCATTCAACAAAATTCAGCAGCCTTTTATGATAAGAATGCTTAACAAAATATGCATAAATGGGACTTACCTAAAAATGATACAAGTCATATGTAACAAACCCATGGCCAACATCATACTGAATGGGGAAAAATCGAAAGCATTCCCACTTAGATCTAGAACCAGACAAGATTGCCCTCTATTACCACTTCTATTCAACATAGTGCTGGAAGTCCTAGCCAGAGCAATCAGACAAGAGAAGGAAATCAAGGGCATACATATGGGGGCAGAAGAGGTCAAACTATCACTCTTTGCTGACAATATGACCCTATATCTAGAAAACCTCAAAGATTCTGCAATGAGACTACTGGAATTGATAAACAAATTCAGCAAAGTCTCAGATTACAAGATCAATGTACAGAAATCAGTAGCATTCCTATACACCAACAACAGAAACCTGATCCTTTGTGGGGAGAATCTTTTATTATCTTGATAAAGGACCTCCTTGGGTTATCATTGGGAGAAAAATAGTCTCTGTAGTGTCTCTCTATTTGTTGTTGGATCAGAGATGGCTTTAGTATCAAAACTTAATTTTTTCCTCCTTTCTGTCTACAAAACTAACCCTGTTCTTCAGAAATTTTTGATGACTACTTCCCTTCTTTTTTAGGAAGCTAAAGAAACTATTTCGGAAGCTGAAAGATGAGACAGAACCTGGAGAAACAGACTCTGCCCATTCAAAACATCCAGAGCAGTGGGACCTAGACTACAGCTTGGAACCATATACTGGACTGACTCCAGAATACATGGAAATGAGTAAGAGCCCATGATCTTTCCCCTGGTGGCAGGTTCAGACAAGGGGCCTGTGGGGAGGCAGGGCAGGGAGGACACTGGGAAAAAGACTAGGGCAGCTTCTTCTCCTTTGTGAGCTTCATGGCTACTCAGTGTCCCCTTCTGTGCCACACAAAAATTGAGAAAGATGGAGCAGAAGGAGCCCTGGAATGAGAACCATGGGTAGCTCTGTCACCAATTTGATGAATGATGTCCTCTTCTCCTTGGCTTTCCTCTTTTCCCATGGTTTCTATCATTGATAAAGGTGAAAGGTAAATGGTGAAATATGAAATTTAATAATAGTTTCCATGAAAGAAGAGTAAAATAGTCTTATAACCCTTGGGTCAAGGATATATACATCTTTTACCTGGAAAATACAGGCGACTTCCCCACTCTGATCAGTTAGGGCTGGGTAAGATGTCAGCTTTTCAGCAAAAAAGTTGGAGATGTTTTGTATAGAGGGTGAGAGGCAGATTTCTAGTTGCAGAGCCTCTGATTATTTTTGACTAAGGCTTGAATGCAGGAATACATATCAGTATAGGCTGATAGAACACAGTCATTTCAGATGTTCCTTAGAAGTCCAAGTTTCCATTATGAGAAGTATCTTAGACTAGCTGCCTTTGAACTCTTGGCTACTTGAGAATAATCCTGACTTCTATTGGGATGGATGGTTGAGAAACCTCTTTCCTAGACTTGAAACTAATGAATTAAAAGCATGGGATACCAGAGATCAAGAGCCCAGATACAGCCTCTAAACATTTACTTAAGATACAGATCTTGGAGAAACATCAAAAAAATCCAATGAAAGAATCACTTGATATTTAATTCAATACTTAATATCATCACACCCATCATTGTGTTTACATAATGGCTCCTGCTCCCTTCAGTTAGTCACTTTTAATAGGGGGCCACCAATGCCTTTCTGTGCACTTCGTCCTTCACTCATTATTTTTAATGGATATTTATCCTATTTTGTTATAAGAATTTGTGTATGCATGTTAAGGATGGAAGAATGGGCATGGTCTAGATTAGACGGCCATGAAAATTCTGTTCTAGCCCTGGGGTGTCTAAAATTCTAGGCAAAGCCAGAGCTTGGTAATCTAAATCAATTCACCTTAGGAGAAGCAAACATTATGTCTGCTTTAGGAACAATAGACAAAGAAAATATCGAGACACAGTTTATGGAAGCACATAGCTCACTTATGCTTTTCATGTTGAGCTAAGTGCTACTTCTAATCCCTAACGCTGAACCAGATATTTACACAGAGGTGATCACTCATATTTCAGATACCATTCTACATCTGCCCTTCTCTCATTCAGAAAGAGAGAAATTGCTGCCAGGGATTGAGGCTTCCATTTGGGCAGAGGCTTACATTAGGAATCTGTGAGCTCTGTCTCCAACCACAGTGCCCCCCACCACCAGTGTGGGTTTTACATGCCTGCCAACCTGTCTGTCCAGCTAGCTGGCTCTTTCAAAGCTCCCTCTTTTGAGTGACTAAGAGCAGAGACTCTTGAGCCATACTCCTTGGGTTCAAATCCCAGCTCTGTGACTGACTAACTAGATAACCTTGGATAAGTAGCTAATCTTTATGTGTCTTGATTTGCTTTGCTATAAAAAAAAGACAATAATACCTACCTCATGGAATTCTTGTGAGTAACTAATGAATCTGTGAAGTGCTTAGAAAAGTGTCTAGCACATAAAAGGCAAATATTAAGTGTCAAGTATTGTTTCTCTTAATGGTCCTGAGGCCCGAGGAAGGCAGAGAGAAATATGCTCTACTTTATTAGCTACTGTGTCACTGAATACAACATCCACTGTGTGTTTAAACTTGAGTACTTACAAAGTAATGAGAAGAGGAAAAAAATAAAGAACTAGAAGGCTTGATGACCTCTGGAATATAAAAAACAAAACCAAAAACAAATGAAAAACTCAACTTTTTACAATGAATAAAACAACCATATATCAGAAAGTTTGAAAACAGAGAAAAGACAGGAATATGCCTTCCAGAACTTCTCTCATTCAAGTTATACTTTCTTTAGCATTTTGGTGCTATTTTTTAGACCCTTTTCTATGTATGTGAATTTAAAAATAAAGTCGTGATCCTTCACGCATATTTCTCTTTTTTGTTTTTTTAATTGATGCATAATATTTGTACCTATTTATGGGTTATATGTCATATTTTGTTACTGCATAGACTGATGATCAAGTCAGTTTATTTGGGGTGTCTGTAACCTGTAGTATTTATCATTTCTATGTGTTGAGAACATTTCAAGTCCTCTCTTCTAGCTATTTTGAAACATACAATATATTATTGGTAACTATAGTCACTCTATTCTGCTATTGAACATTAAAACTTATTCCTCCTATCTAACTATATGTTTCTGTCCATTAACCAACCTCTCTTCACCCCCACCCCCACACACATACCCTTCCCAGGCTCCATTATCTGTCATTCTACTCTCTACCTCCATGGGAGCAACTTTTTCAGCTTCAACATATGTGTGAGAACATGCGATATTTGTCTTTCCACACCTGACTTATTTTACTTAATATAATGACCTCCAGTTCCATCCATCTTGCTGAAAATGACATGATTTCATTATTTTTGGTGGCCAAATAGTATTCCATTTTGTATGGGTATCACATTTTCTTTATTCATTCATCCATTGATGGACACTTAGATTGATTTCATACCTTTGATATTGTGACTAGTGCTTCAATAAACATGCAAGTACAGGTATTCCTCTGATATATATATTTATTTCTCTTTGGATAAATACCCAGTAGTGGAATTGCTGGATCATATGGTAGTTCTGTTTGTAGTGTTTTGAGAAATATCTGTACTGTGATCCATAATGGCTGTAGTGATTTACATTCCCACCAACAGTGTATAAGAGTTCCTTTTTCTCTGCATCCCCACCAGCATTTGTTATTTTTTGTCTTTTAATAATAGCCATTCTAACTGGGGTAAGATGATATCTCTCTGTGGTTTTGGTTTACATTTTCCTGATGATTAGTAATGTTGAGCATTTTTTTCATATAACTATTGGCCATTTGTTTGTCTTCTTTTGAGAAATGTCTATTTGTGTCCTTTGCCCACCTTTTAATGGAATTGTTTTTTATTTAATGTTGAGTTGTTTGGGTTCCTTATACATTCAGAATATTAGTCTCTTGTCAGATGAATAGTTTGAGAATATTTACTCTCATTCAACAGGTTATCTTCACTCTGTTGATTGTTTCATTTGCTGTGTAAAAGTCTTTTAGTTTAATATAGTCTCATTTGTCTATTTTCGTTTTTGTTCCCTGTGCCTTTGAGGCCTTACCCCTAAAATCTTTGTCTAGACGAAATTCCAGAAGAGTTTTTCCTAGGTTTTCTTCTAGTATGTTTATAGTTTCAGGTCTTACATTAAAGTGTTTAATTCATCCATCTTGAGTTGATTTTTGTATGTGGTGAGAGACATGGGACCATTCTTCTGCATATGGATATCCAATTTTCCTAGCTCCATTTATTGAACAGGGTGTCCTTTCTCTAATGTATATTCCTAATGCTTCTGTCAAAAATGAATTGGATGTAAATATGTGGATTTATTTCTGGGTTCTCTACTCTGTTCCATTGGCCTATGTGTCTGTTTTTATACCAATATCATGCTCATTTGGTTTCTATAGCCTTGTAATATATTTTGAAGTAAAGTAGTGTGATGCCTCCAGCTTTGTCCTTTTTGCTCAGGATTGCTTTGGTTATTTATTCTAGCTTTTTGATTCCATATGAATTTTAGGATTTTTTTTTCTATTTCTATGAAAAGAGACATTGGTATTTTGATTGAGATTGCACTGAAATATCTCTATTTTGTTTAGTTCTGCTCTGATCTTTATTATTTCTTTCCTTCTACTAATTTGGGGTTTGGTTTCTTCTTATTTTTCTAGTTTCTTGAGGTGCATTAATAGATTGTTTATTTGACATTTTTCTAATTTTTTGATGTAGGTGTTTATTGTTATAAACATCTCTCTTAGCATTCCTTTTATTATATCCCATAGGTTTTGGTATTTTGTTTTTCAATTTTTATTTGTTTTAAGTATTTTTTAAAATTTCCTACTTAATTTCTTCCTTGGCCCAGTAATCATTTAGAAGCCCATTGTTTAATTTCCATGTGTTTGTACAGTTTCCAAAGTTCCTCTTCTTATTGATTTCTAGTTTTATTCTATTGCAGTCTGCAAAGATACTTGATATGATTTCAATTTCTTAAAATTTGTTGAGACTTGGTTTGTGCCCTAACATATGGTCTATCCTGGAGAATGTTTCATGTGCTGATGAGAGAATATGTATTCTGGAGATGTTGGATGAAATGTTCTGTAAATGTCTGTTAGGTCCATTTGGTCTAATGTGCAGTTTAAGTGCAATATTTCTTTGTCAGTTTTCTGTCTAAATGATCTAATGCTGAGAGTGGGCTGTTGGTGTTCCCAACTATGATTTTACTGGAGTCTATCTCTCTTAATATCTAATAATATTTGCTATATATATGTGGGTGCTCCAGTGTTTGGTGCATATATGTTTAGAATTCTTATATTCTCTTGCTGAATTGATCTCTTTATCATTATATAATAACCTTTTTTGTCTCTTTTTTACTGTTTTTAAATTAAAGCCTATTTTATCTAAGTATAGCTACTCTTGCTCCCTTTGGGTTTCTGTTTGCATGGAATATCTTTTTCCATCCCTTTACTTTCAGCCTGCATGTCTTTACAGATGAGGTGAGTTTCTTGTAGGCAGCATATAGTTGGTTAATGGTTTTTTATTCATTCAGAAAGCCTATATTTTTTAAGTGGAAAGTTTAATCTGTTGACATTCAAAGTTATTCATGATATGTGAGGGCTTATTCCTGTCATTTTATTAACTGATTTCTGGTTGTTTTGTGTATTCTTTGTTCCTTTCTTTCTCTCTTATTGTGTATGACTTTGGTTTGGTGGTTTTCTGTAGCGGTAACATGTGAGTCCTTTCTCTTCCTTATGTGAATATTTGTTCTACCAGTGGGTTTTGTTCTTTTGTGTGTTTACATGATGGTAGATATCATCCTTTAGCTTCCAGATGTAGGTGTCCCTTAAATACTCCTTGCATGGCTCACCTAGGGGTGATGTATTCCCTCAGCTTTTGCTTTTGTGAAAAAGATTTTTTCTCCTTAATTTATGAAGGATAATGCTGTTGAGTATAATATCCTCACATGACATTTTTTTTGTCAGCCTTTTGAATAATCCCATTTTTTCCTGACTTTTAAAGTTTCCTCTAAGAAATCTGCTGTTATTCTGATGGGGCAGAGGGTCTCTTATAAGTGACTAGATACTTTTCTCTTGCTGTTTTGAGAATTCTCTTCATCTTTGACTTTAAACAGTTTGACTATAATGTGTCATGGAGAAGATCTTTTTGAATTATATCTATTTGGGAATCTCTGAGCTTCCTGTTTCTGGATGTCTAAATCTCTTGCTAGACTTGGAAAGTTGTCAGCTATTAATTTGTTGAAATAGGTTTTCTATTCCTTTCATTTTCTCTTTGCCAAAATTCAAATACTTGGTCACTTTATAGTGTCCTATGTGTCATGCAGGCTTTGTTCATTCTTTTTAATCTTTTTTATTTGTTTTTGTCTGATTGGTTATTTCAGAAGACCTGTCTTCAAGTTTTGAAATTCTTTCCTCTGTTTGATCTATTTTTGAAGCTATCAAATGTATTTTGTATTTCATTTAATGAATCTTCAGTCCCAGAATTTCTGTTTGGCCCTTTTTAATGATATCTATTTATTTGGTAAATTTCTCATTTATGTCCTGAAGTGTCTTTCTGATTTCTTTATATTGTTTTCCTGTATTCTCTTGTATCCCACTGACCTTCTTTAATATCATTACTTTGAATAATTTTTCTGGTATTTCATAAATATCTTTTATTGGAATCTGTTTCTGGAGAATCATTGTGTTCTTTTGGATGTGTCCTATATCTTTGCTTTTTCATGTTTCTTGTGCCCTTACATTGATATCTGAGCGTCAGTGTGACACCACTTCTTCCAATAATTTGAATTTGCTTTTGTAGGGGAAGACTTTCCTGAAGATGTATCTATGGGTTGATTGGGTAGGGCACTTTGGCTTTGATTCTGGGTGCATGTAGTAGTGTAGTCTCTGATTTCTTTGGCTATACCAGATGGGAAATCACAGATATCACTATTTGTGAGTTCCTCAGGGCCTTAGGGTGCAATTGTTAGTGGAGGCTGTGTTGAAATTTTGCTGAGGTCAAGGATGCCAGATGGACCTATCCTTGGGCCCCAGGGTGGCATACATTGGCACTGGTGTTAGTGGGTTTGGGGGACCAATTCTTGGGCCTCCATGTGGCTTGCTTTGGTGCTGGTAGTGGCAGCAGTGGGCCTGGAATGTAGGAAGGTTCTTGAGACTCTGGGCAGCGAGTGTGATGGGGGTGATGGCAGTAGTGGTGACCAGACAACCCTCAGGATCCCAAGCGGTCCACACTGATGTTGGTGGTGGCTGCAATGAGTTTGAGGAGCAAGTCCTCAGGTCTGCAGGTGTGGTGTGTGTATGTGTGTGTTTCAGCTGTGATGGTAGCAGCAGATTGGGTAGGCTCAACCTCAGGACCCTGGGAAGAGTGGTTAGGTAATGGGACGGGTAGAACTGAGCCAGGCATACCTGTCCTCAAGCCTCCCATGGTGTGTGTAAATGCTGGCTGTGGTAGGCAGGGGCAAGGTGGTCCTCAGAACGTCCATGGAATGCTCAGGTGGAGATGGCAGCAGCTGTGCTGCAGTCCTACTGCTGGGGAGGGCAGGGTTGCCTTCAGTGGCAGCCTCCACATGCAGGTGGCCAGGGAGCACATGCTTTGCTTGTGCTTTGGTCTCAGCAGCAATAGCCTACAGTGGCGGCAGCTGTGAGTCAAGACCTTTGCTTTCAGGGCATGTACAGATCTATGGCAGCTTCACCAATGGCTCATACTTTAGCCCTGATGGCAGTAGCCAACCACAGTGGTGGCTATAGGTGAGGGATGTCAGGGGGGCTCCAGGGATGTGGAGATGCAGGGGCTGTTGGGCCCCAGGGCAGGATGTAGTCTGGTGGGGGCTGGGCTCTCAAAATGGTACCACGCTGCAGCTGCTCAGGGCTGGGGTGGAGGGACTCAGTGTGAGCTCCCTCTCTGGAGCAGTGATATCGCGTGGTCTCCAGGCAGTTCCCTGGTGGCTCTCCTGAGACTAGGATTGCAGGAGTCCACAGTAGTAGTGTGGATCACTGGGTGACTCACACTTCCTTTCCCCACACTGGGGTACCACTCGAGGCTCCCACCTCATCCTGGCTGAGCAGGCATCCTAGCTCCCCCGTCCTTCCTTGCCTGGGGTGTTTCCTGCTGCTCCTCTGTTGAATGCCAGTTTTCTGTGTTAGATGATCTATTTAAGTGTGATTATCTCCTCACTCTCTTGGCTCTCTGTGGAGGAGCCAAGTACCAGATGCTCCTAGTCAGCCATCATGTAGCCCCTCCCACTTATTTCTTTTTTCCTTTAGCATTATGTGAGTAAATATTTCCAAATTCTCACACAATGTTCACAAGGAATAGCAGTAGGATAATCCTAATAGTACACCATAGTTTATTCACCTGTCTTCCATTGAAGGGCGTGGGGGCTTGTCTTCTAATTCTCTCCCTGTTCTAATGCTCTATTACACACTGTCTTGGAGTACATAATCTTTTCCACATTTATTATTATTTCATCAAGCTTGAGTCACACTGGTGTCATTAGTTGAACTAAGGCATGGTTATTGCATGGTTTTTGATTCGTTTTCCCAAATTGCTAATTGAAAGGATTAGACCAATTCACTTAGCTATGGGCAATGTATCCTACACTACCATCTCAGTGAGCGCAAATTATTCAGTATCTTGAAGTCATGTGTTGTGAAAGAATTATCATCCTTGAGCCACATAATTCCACTTTGTTGACCCAAATATTCCAGACTCATCCTTAGTGACGTCTTCCCATGCCAAGCCCCAGTTCCTGCTGGGAGGAATCATTATGTATTTGCTCTTCTGTCCTAGAAGACAGAAGACAGTGTATGTTTGGTACACACACTGGGGACATCTTGCCAGACTTGGGAATATTGCTCACACATCTGTTCCTCGGCAGACCCTGTCTACTAGAGTCTAAAGAGCAGTGAATGGAGGCCACGGCTTATTCATCTTTTCATATCATCCAGAGTCTAGCACATTTCCTGGCATATAACAGGCACCCAGTGTGTCAGATGAACAAGGATGAGTGAATGAATGAATGAATGCACCTATTAATTAATGAGGGAAAGTTTCTTAACAGAGATAAATTCGTAATTTATGAGGCAAATGAAGGGTCATTTTCAAAGCCGAGCTTGGTCGATGGTGGATCAGGGATGTCGTGAGGTTTCCAGCTCTAGGTAGGAAGTTAACTTAACAAACCCCGAGGTCCCTTTTGGTTCTGAAGATCTACGTATCAGTGACAAGAGCAAGGAATAGCATTCCGAGGAAAAGAACTGGCAATTGCAAAGAGTCTCGTGAGTAACTGTTGACAAAGAAAAGCAAATGGTAGTTTTGGGGTAGGGAGGGTTCAGATACAGACCTGGGGTTAGTGGTGAAACCTGGAGACCAGAAAAGTTTGCATTTCTCATCAGGCCATTGGGAGCAGTTGCAAAGTCCTGGGCCACATGAATTCTGTTTCCCTGGGTACATGGGCAGCAAGTGCAGAAAGGAGATTATAAGGCTAAGGAAACACAGTGGACTCATTCACGTCTTCATTCATTCATCAAACATTTATTAAGCACCTAGAGGGAGGAACAAGTCTGGAGACCACAACAGTTCTTCAACAGTCCAGGTTTCTATTGATACTGATTCAGTCCACAATTCAGCTGATACTGATGCAGTCTTGTCTGCCAGGGGAAGCCAGGATCACATGGGTTTTCCAGGCTGGATTCCACGGAAACTTGCTCGCAGAGTTCTTCAGGCCATTTTGCTAGACTTTTAATCTTAGAGACGTATTTCAGAGACATGACTATTTTATTTTCTATTTTATTTAGTGTGAGGACAATGATTTCTATATTAGGTTTCTTTCATTCCTTTTATCTCTGGACTATCCTCCTCACCCTTTAAGGGAGTATTTTTTTCTCAGGTACAATCAGTCAAAGACTGGGTTGCAGAATAAATGCTACCAAACTTCCCTGGGCAACATAGGCTATGTGTGGTTAAGGACTGGGCTCTGATGTCAGACCACTGAGTCCAGTCCTAACCCGGCTGCACACTAGACTCTGGGCTTGGTGCTGAAAGTCAGCCAGGCCCAGTGTTTCCATTTAAAAAGTAGATTTGATGACAATAACACCTAGCTCACAGGAGCGTTCTGAGAATTAGGTGGTGAGTGAGTATACAGTAGGTAAAAACAGTGCTTGCGCACATAGACTCCCCATGAACATTAGCCACCATTGTTACTGTCCAGAGTCCAGTTTCTAGCAAGTGTAGACATTTTGTGATTAAAAACAGTCTGGAGCCCCTGAATGCAGTGAGCTCTGGAGATGCTTCCCATCCCCTGGCTGTAGGGTTGTTCAGGCATACTTAACCAATGAGGATATCTGCTGGGTGCAGAGGCTCCTGCCAGCTCTTTGGGGGGCCGAGGTGGGAGGATTGCTTGAGGCCAGGAGTTCAAGATCAGCCTGGGCAACATAGCAAGACCCCGTCTCTACAAAAAAAATTTTAAAAATTAGCCGGGTGTGGTGGTGTGCGCCTGTAGTCCCAGCTACTCGGGGGAGGCTGGCTGAAATGGGAAGATCACTTGAGCCCAGGAGCTGGGGGCTGCAGTGAGCTATGATCACACCAATGCACTTCAGCCTGGGTGAAAGAGTGAGACTCGGTCTTTTAAAAAAAAGAGAGAGAAACAGAGAGAATGAGGGTACCAAACTCCAAGACAAATCTAAAAGTCATACTCCGAAGCTTGAGCTATAAACACTCTAAGATGTTTGTCCTTTCAGAGAACTGTAAGCCCTTGGGGTTCAACTTGACAAGTTTGGAATTTTAAATGGGTTCTTTTTGTCATCTGTTTATCTAAATCCCACAAGCTTTAGTTCCTTTAGTCATCCAAAAAATAACCCTATCGTCTTCCTGCCTCAGGAATTCAATTATCCCCCTTAGAGCCTTCACCTAGCTTCTAAAATGCAACCAAAACTTCGAGGCCCTTTAGCTATGATTGTGGGTGATGAGATGAATTTCTTCTGTCATTCACACAGTTATTAGAGGAAGTCTCATTTTTCTTAGTCATGAGCTTATACCCTGTTACCCTAGTAGGAAGGGAAGTGCATCAGTGATTGCATATTTCCTTATTCATTCTTTTGGAGTGAAAACCAGGTAGTTATTTTGAAGGGCCAAGGACCTGCAGTCTGTCCTGCTCTCTGGGAATGTCCACCAGGGCCTGAAAGACTCACACGGCTGAGAGAAATGCACGGGAAAATCCCCTTTAGAGGCCGGGACGTCAAAGCCCTTGTAGCCACATCTGCCTTTTCTCATGAAATTGCAAGTTTGAACTTGTGGGTTCAGGAGGAACATCCATGAATTGGTTTAGACCCCGTCTTACTCTCCACGGCTTCCCTGCGACTCTTTGTCCACTCTGGCTGGGGAGAGCCCTGCTCTGAGCGATCCTGAGCCTTTCTATTTGTGGATCCTTAGCTCGCTGACTTTGCCTCGACTAAGAATTTTGGATTCAGATTTAAGCCCTCATCATTTCTCCTTGGAGTTACTGCAATGCATCCTGATTTGTTGCCTTGCTTCCTTTTCACTCCTACTTCCCTCTTTCCTTCTCACTTTTTAGAATGGCTTTTTAAAAACGCATATTCTTTTTTTCCACTTAAAATCTGTCAATCTTACTGACTTCTTTTAAGATAAAGCTCACACCCCCCCCAGTGCAGCCCACCAGGGCGTCTCTGAGCTGGCTCTTGCTGTGGGTCCTGTCCCAGGCGGCGCGTGCAGGTCTGGTTATCGCACATGTCCAAGTGTGCCCGTGCATCCTGCCTGCCTGCCTGCCTTACCACGGTTTCACGGTCAGACCCCGCTGCTCCTGGAAGCACGTTCTGATCCGCCGGTCCTCAGTTGCTCTCCTCTTTGTACCTGAGCCCTCTCAAGCAGGTCAGTGCTTTGGGGACAGGAACTGTGTCTTACGCCTCATGAGTCACAATGCTCAGCACAGTTTCTGGAACCTAGTAAGTGCTCAGTGACATAGTTCTTGAATGGACGGCTCTGTGACTTCCCTGCCTCCAGCGGCAGAGAAAAAGAACCTCGCTTCTCTGTGTCTCATGGTATGTGGGTCTCTCTCCTTTCGTTATAGGCAGCAACTTTCATCTCTCAAGACCAAGGTGAACATGTTTATTACCAGGGTTTCCCTCAAAGAAAAGTCACTTCTGGTGCTAATTTGCTCCTCTCCCTTCGGGGACACGCCGTTCGTGGGAGTGGAATGCTCTCTCCACCCTGGGCGTCAACTCCCGCCCCTCGGCCTTCCCTCTGCAGCGCCCCGCCCGCCCCGTGGGGGTGCTCTGGTGCCAGGGAGGCGCCATGCACTGGGGACAGACCGCAGACTCGGCCTGTGCCCGCCAGTTTCAAGGCCTGGTGGTGGAGAGAGATGGGCAGACAGACCGTCACAGGAAAGGGCCTTGGTGGCCTAGAAAAAGGCTCGCCCGCCCATGAGTGTTTCAGAGCGGCTGGGTCTTTGCGCGCCCCTGCGACCAAGCGGACCGTGCTGGGGAGAACTGCCCTTCCCTCCTCCTGTCAGCCGGGAATTAGCTGCCCACTCACCCAACACCCTTGGGTCGCAGAGACACCCACTGAGGCAGAACAATCTCCGGACCGGACACGAGGGGCTTGTCCCCCAGGTCCCGCCTCAGGGAAAGGCCGGGCAGAGCGTCCACTCAGAGGAAACGTTTCTAAGTGGTCCTGCTGGGCGCTCGGTTCCCTTGACTGTCTTCCGAGTTCTCTACCACATTCGTGGCCACGTCCTCCAGGCCCCTACTGAGGAGCCTCGACGTCCCCGCAGATCCCCTGCTCTCCCCGCGCCCCCCATGTGGGCAGGCGGCGAGTGACCTGCAGTGTTGCGGTCTCGCCCCTGGCTCTGTGGGAGCGGCCCTCCCGCTCACCTGCTCCACCCGCTGCCGGTGCCGCTTCTGCTTTGTCCCAGCACAGCCACACGCACCCACAGCGTCTCTCTGCGCCGGCTACTCTTCCCGAGGCGTGGAGTGGGTCACATCCCTGTGTCGGAGCTCCCACGTCCCCAGTGAGGACGCCATGGAGAACCTCTCGCTTTACTTAACCCCGCGCAGTTCCACTCTCTGCGTCCAGCCACACCCCACGTCTCTGTCCTTTACCGCTGCCCTGGGCTCCTCCGCTCCTCTTGTTCAGGGTTCCTCAGCCAGCTCTTCTGTCACCTTCTCCGTAAAGCACGACCTGAGGGTGTTTGGAAGGTAGGCAGTTAATTGTAGGCCCTTTCTTGTAACCTCTGTCTGCCCATCTCCCTTCCTTCCTTCCTCAGAACCTAAGCCCCTGCCTCACAGGGTTTCAGACAAGCTATCTCCTGAGGTAGAGCTGCCTCTTGGTCCTTAATTTCCAGAAGGCAGGTTCCTCTGATGGCGCGGCCTCGCCCAGCGCCCCCCACAGTGTGGACACCGAAGACATGTGGGAGAAACTTGCAAAGGACTTACTGAATAAACGAGGGCATCAGTTCATCTGTCTTCAGCTCTCTCTTATCTGGGTGGATGGAATCTCACGTTCTAGGAAGGCTGTGGTCAATTCTTATTTATTTATGGGCTGATAATCCGGTGAGTGGATTATCAAGAGAGGTGGTTATTCTTGTTTCCCTTTCTCTGCCTCCTCCTCCTCCTCCTTCCACGTCCCCTCCTTCCTCCCCTTCCTTCCTCTGCGCCACCCCCCTTCCAGGCCTGCTATGTGCTCCTTTCCAGCCAGGAGCCAGGGAAATAGGAGAAGGCATAACGTGAACCCATCTGTGCTGCTCACAGATAGCAGCTCTGGGAAACGGCTTGGTGGAAGAGAAGTCTGAAGCCCACAGCAGATGTCAAAACCTCCTTGGTGGCAATAGTTTCTGCTGTCCCCATGGGTGACTGAGACTTGGTGAGAGTCACCATGCCACTACTTTACGGTTTCTCTGCACCCTTGTCTTTGAAATAAAAGCCCTTCACATCCGCCACCTAAATCTTTAGGTGATTGCTGTAGGGCAGAGTGAGCAGTATCTCCCCTTCTCCTGCTCCCAGGGTGTCAGGTGAGACTTGGGTGCGAATCTAGCTTTACCTTTATCTACCTAGCAGTGTGGCCTTGGGCATGACGCCATATCCTCTCTCTGGGCTTCATTTCTTCCTTGACATTATAGGGAATTAGAACTAGAGGATGAGTTTGTCCCTGCAGTGATGCACTCACTGGTCTGTGGGCTAAACCGATTGTGCAATGTGTCACAAGTGTTAATGATTTACTACTACTAATATTTTAGAAACATAAGATAAAACACAGTCAGTGTCACCCTCACTTTCTTGGATTTTTAGATCTTTCTTTGAGTGAGAGAGCCTGGAAATTTCAGCATGCACAAATGGAAGTGAGCGGTGCACATCATCATTTTTCATTAAGTGTCTTGACAAGAATAAAGAGCTTCAGACTATGGGACCAGCTGCAGGGTCCCTTCCCGTGCTGACCTCCTGGGTATACATACTAACTGACCAATGCACCTTGAAGCCAAGAGGCCCAGGGGTGACGTGAGTTGCCTAAGGTCACCCCAGTGGCTCATTAGTGGAATTGAGGCTAGAGCCGCTTTCCAGATCATTCCACCAGAGAATGTCATCAGGGCCTATAGGAGCTGGGCTTTAGTGGAGGGATGGGGTGGAGTGAGGTTTCCTTCTTCCTTCCCAACTGACTAGGCCTCCCCACTTCCAGAGGGCCCTTATCTTGGACTTCGAACAAAGATGAGAGCAGTGAAACCAAAGCTGCCCACCGCCTCTGGTGTGCCTGACACGGTGATCCCGGCCCTGCTCTCAGCTGTCAGCTTCCTTCCCGAGAGCCCCGGGACCACCCATGCAGACAGGAAGTGCACTGAGCCCACTCCGGGCCTGTCAGTTGCCATGGCAGGGCGGTCATCAGTCAGGGAGGCAGCAGGGAGAGGTGTATTCTGTTCACATTGTTCTAAGTGGAGCTGGAGCCAGCAGGCCTGGGGGCGGCTGCGAGATGAAGGGGCAGCTGGGAGTTGGGGAGGCTGGAGTCAGCTAGCAGGGCGGTGGCAGCCACCTCTGGGCAGGGGTAGCGTGGGGATGGGCTGGCTCCAGACAAAGAGAAACCTGAGAGGGGGGATTAAGCTGCACAAACCTGCAAGGGGGGCAGGGAGTGTTCGAGGGAATCTCCAATATCAAACCCTTTTCCTGGAGAGCTTACTAAGAAGGACTTCAAGGCTAGCCTCCCGCTCCCCCATCTCTGAGGGGAGGAAAGAATGCTGGCCCAGGAGCCACGGTGACATTAATCACCACTGTTCCAGACCTCAAAACGGGGCTTAAAAGCGCCTTTGCCACAGGCCCCTCACAGCCCAGTCGTGGGGTTTTCCACAGGGCCTGAGGAGAGGACCTTCTTCTCCTACGTTAAGAGCTGCAAGCTTAAGTGCTCTGGACACTTGCAGAGTTTGACTTTTCCTGCAGAGCGGGGCTGGGCAGAAATATGTAGCTCAAATTTAATCTTCTAAGAGGAGTTTAGGGACAAGTTCCAAAAGAATCTTTTGATAAAGTTTTAACCACCATTTTATCGAGCTAAATACGTGATGTGATTGTCAGTTTTTCTCACCTGAAGACCAATGGCCTAGGTTCATGATGTTCACTAAATCATGATGGAAGCTTCTAGAGGGTAAGAGATTTGTGTCTTATTCACAGCACCTAAGCACAGGGTGTGACATACAGTAGTTGCTCGACATTCATTTGCTAAAGAAGCATGAAAGAGGTGACCCTATAGTGAGGACCTTGAAGACAGAGTGACAGCTGGACTCTGCAGACACTGCCCTTCTGCAGAGCTCTCCAGACTCCTTGCTGTGTGGGTTTAGTTGGGATAGCCCGCCCCATCCCTGGAGGTATGAAGACTCCTTACTCTGAAGTGCTTGCCATTAGGGGATGCTGTCCCTTAAGAGCAGGCCTCCTGGGGCAATATAAACTGAAGAACTTATAAAATTATCCAGGTAGTTCAGGCAAAATACCCACGTATTAGACAACTAACTGCTACCACAGTAATTATGTCCCAAAGTCTTGGTGGCTTAGAGCTGAGATAGAGGATCAAGAACAATGGAGATTGCTGTCTCTAGAGATTACTGCGTACCCCACCCTGTCAATGATCAGGTGACAGTGGCCACTTATTAAAGAAAAAGTAGAATAGACTGAGGCTTTAGGTAGAGGGAGGACTTAGGTGACATCCAAGATTCCTTTAAACTCTGATATTCGTGGGTCATGGAAGGTAAGGACCACACTGTGTAATTTTAAAATTTATAACAGCGGCTGGATGTAAATGATGAGATATTCTAGAATATCTGCAAAACCATCAGCACTGAAGCCCACATATTCTGCCACAGAAAACGCCAAGTGTGTGCGCTACAAGCCAATGGCTCAAAGAACCAGGAAATTCCTTTCCCTGAGCCATCCTGTTTATACAAACTGAGTCATTTCAGTGGATAATCAGCCTCCTGCCATCTTCTCCAGATGGCATGTCAACACAGTTGAGGTAGCATCCAGGCAGGGTCCTGTTCCAGCATTTCTGGGAAGTAGGGTGACTCCCAGGTCATTGCCCTCCTTTTGCTTCTGAGGTACGCATTATTGGCATTACCTGCACTAGGGGTCCCTCCCCCTGTGCAGCTTTAAGAAAAAAGGAAGAGTCCGTCTGGATACTGCACCTGCCTGTGTAGTGCAGAGGCTTCTGCCATGCAAAAGATGCCTGGGAAGGAAAGAAGGGAAGGAGGGAGAAGCAGGGAGGGAAGGCAGTATTTTAGTCTAAACTTACAAAGAACTGTACTGCTTTCCCATTTCTCTTCTTGCTCTAACAACCAGGAAGCTCAGAGTGAACTTTGTTGTTCAAACCTAGCGACATTATGGGTCCCTAGACTTTGCATATTTGTTTTGCTCTCTTTTCTGTGCCCTTGTTTCGTTTTTTCTAAAATCCCATAAACCTAACTGTATTTTCGTTTTGTTTCGTTTCGACTTTTGCACAGCTGTTTGGAAAGAAGTAGCAGAAAAGAAAAAAAGCAAACAAAGGTCTTCAGTACTCCTTTGTTGCTTGGGAACTTCCTTCCAATCACGCCTGGTTTCACTGCCCCACTGACGCATGCCCTGATTAGCACAGGGCAGCGGGTGGACGGGAGGGTGGAGGGTGTGAGGGAGGATGAGCAAATCACTGTCCCTCAAACTCCCGTCTGGCAGGTGGATAAAGCAAACAGTCGTGAGAAGGCCAGACCATTCGTTTGTCCTTCCAGTAAACATTTACTGGAAATTCACCAGTCTGTTCTCTAGAAAGTGACTCGGGAGGTCTCACCAACTCAGTTCTCCCTGCTTTTGATGTGGGGCTAGGCAAAAGGGGGTCACTGAGTTCCCTTTAAGCACAAAGAAATGAAGAAAAGTCAGAGCCAAACGTGCCTCGTGGATCTGTCCCAGTGTTGCATTGTTTTGCACGCTGTAAGCTCCTAATACTCACGCTGTTACTTTAAGCCTGTCCCTTCCTGTTATGACTTCTCCAGGTTTCTGAATCAAGCCCGATCCATTGTGTAAACCCCACGTGACTCCATGCAGATTGAAAGGGAATTCCACTAATTGTCTTTATTTCCTAAGTTGTTTGTGAATTTCCATCAGTGGATTTGCAGGAAAGATCTTAAGTACCAACCATCCAGCAAACCTTCGTATCCCTCCTTTACTTGTTCTTCAAATTAAGTAGAGTGATCACAACTCCCTGAAGCCCCCAGGGCCTGCTGGTGAGAGGGAATTACTCCTGTTCGGTGCTGCACAGCACTCCGGAGAATGCTGCCCTTCTTGCTGTAACTTCAGAGACTGCCACGGTTTGCCCACATGTCCATCTTTCCCACTGCAGACTCTGAGCCCTTGGAAGCATGGCACAGTAATCTACTCCTCTTTGTTTTGTAGCAATGACCATGGTGCCCAGTATATAGAATGTGCTCAGTAAATGCTTGTTGCATGAATGAATGAATGAATGAATGGGCGGATGGTGAATGACAGTCATTGAGAATTCTCATATTTCTGTCAAGCCTTCCACTATTTTCCTAAACAACAGAGGCCCATATTGAGGCTCATGGTTTCTCTCCTCATTGTCTCTTCCTATTTATGTTGTCGATCAACACTTTCAATTCTTTATACACCAGATGCTGTCAGTGCAGAACACAGTTGGCTTCCCTTACCCTTAGGAGAAAGGGATCATTGGGTACAGCCTTGAAATGTGGGCTGATGAAATAAACAGTGATGACCTTCCCTTGCTGTGCTTTTGTGTAAGTGTGTATTTTAATGGGCTGTTTCTAGCTGAATCTTTCAGTAACTTCCTCCTGAATGAGAAGACAAACTCATATCAGTGTGTCCCTCAATTAGAACATTGCATTGCTCATTAGTGAATCACAATAAAGAAGATTATTATCATTATTATTATTATTATTTTAAAGACAGGGTCTCACTATGTTGCCCAGGCTGAAGTGCAGTGGCTACCCACAGGCAGGATCCTAGCACACTACAGCATCCAACTCCTGGGCTCAAGTGGTCCTCCCGCCTCAGCCTCCCGAGTAGATGGGACTACAGGCTCGTACCACCCTGCCCAGCAAAAGGAAATTCTTAAGCCCTCAGTTTTCAATCCCTTTAAACAGACTGTGTTGCTTTTATTAAACAATAGAAAAATTTTAAAAACTATAATTATTTTCATTAGATTAGACTCTCCTCACTGACTGCTTTTACTCTAACTTTCTTCAAAGTGTTCTGTGGAGGTTACAGCAATTATGGCAGGAAATGCTAATACTTCATCTCCTCTTCTCACTGTCATCAAGTACGATGCTTTTAGCTCGCACATTTCTGTTTTTTGCCTTTTGTGTGTGTGTTTCACAGCTGGTGAAAATATGGGCATCTGCAATGTGACAGGCACCACAAAAGATGGTGAGGACTGAAGAGAGGCCCGTGTGGTCCCTGGTCTCAAGGGGCTTCCATCTAGGGACAGGTCAGATGAACAGAGGGGCATGTGCAAGTCATTATGGGAGCGGGGAGCCGTGCCCATGGCACCTAATTCCACCTGGACGAGCTAGAGGGAAACAAGGGCGGAGGAGTCTTCACAGAGAAGGTTGAGTTGAGCCTGAAAGATGAACAGAGCTTCACTCAGCAGACCAGAAGAGAAGGAAAATCAGAGACAGTAGTGGTGTGTACCATGACTCAGACATGTGGAAAACATGGTATGTTTGGGGAAGTACAAATGGTTTTGGAATGATTGGAAAGCAGGCACAGTTGACTTCCAACATACCAGCTAAATATTTGCCTGGAGAACAGAACATGGGCAGGGAGGAAATGAGTCTGGAAAAAATAAGTTAAAGTCACATCACAAAGGGCCTTGAATGCCAGGTCAAGGGTCTGGACTTTTTCATGGGAGGGTGGATATTTTCACTGAAGAATTTTAAATAAATGAGTGAAAAATCAGGGTTGTGTTTCATTGAGATCTTTTCCACCAAGCCTGGACAGTCCATTCTACTCTACCTGCTATACTGTTTGTCTTCTCGGAGCAGATTGTCCTGAAATGTCCTTGCAGGATGTTGTCTTGTTTACTTTAACCCACTTCTCCTTGTTATTTTAACCTAAGCCCAGGAAATCGCCCATGATTTAATTGTCTCCAGCATCAGGCAACACGGGGCTGGTGATTATTCTAAAAGACCCCTGGCTGTTGCTGTGAGAAGAAAAAGCAGCGGGGTTTACACCTAGGGGTATTTCCACTCTTCGTGCTTCCAACTCAGCATTTCTGGAGCACTTTATAACTGGCTTTGCAAAGATTTGGTTGAAAATCAACTGAAGGATTTCTTCCTAATTGGCTCGGCCAGGTTTAATCTGCTCTTGGTCAGGCCAAGCTGGCTTCTATTACGCAGCACGCGGAGGATTTCCGGCATTACCCGTATCCTTGTGGAGGCTCGCTGTTTTAGAAACAAATCTTGGTGTTGGTGAAGACTGGTAGCATCCTGTCCTCTGAGGTGAACCCAGAAGGACTTCCATCTGATGCAACATTTTAGACCTTTCACTGAGCAGAGCAAGTCTTGCATTTGGAATTTGCATGCTAGAGGGTTATGGTTTTATATTTTTTCTCCCCAAGATAAAACAAAGCTTCGTATTTGTTTCTGCCTCTTTGGATTGAACCCTGGAAACGCTCAGGGTCCCCAGTGTGAGCAGGCAACACCGGCAGCTGTGGGACACTTGCGGAGAGGGGCTGTTCCCGGCCCAGGACGCCCTAGAGTAACGGTGCGGATAGGGGAATCTCGGCCTTTGCTGAGCCTACTCTGTTGAGGCCATCCAGTGCTGAGAACGTGGAGTTAATGCGAGATGAAACGTTTTGCTATGGGGTAATTAATAGGAGCTACTAGAGAATGTCAAGCCAGCACTGGGTGATGTTCATGTTGAGAGGAGAGGAACAACTGAGCCTATGTCTGGAAGGTGAAAGAGCAAACGTCAGGACAGCCCTCGAGGATAGCGTCATGTCCATCTCTGGAGTTCATATGAAGAGAGAAGAGTACTAAGTGCAGGGTCCCACTCTCCTATCATGCTGGAAGGATGTTGGCTTTCTGAGCACTGCTTGTGTGAGTGTGGCGAGGGCATGCTGTATACATTTGCAATCATTCACAAGTAAACTGTCCTTCCTCCTCCCCATCAGTCTCCTCGCCAAACCATTGCTGAGGCTTTGGAGAGTTTACACAGTTCTGCTGGAGGAAGTCACTTATGATAAGAACATTTGCGCTGTTGAACTGAGCCCATTAGAATCAAGAAGACAGACTTAGAACTCCATAAATAAGGATACGTCCATATATATATACTTAAATACAGACATGCATTTTACAGGTTTTTGAAAACTAGTCTAACATCTGTTTTGCTTTCTTAGTTAATTCCATCCCCTTCCACCCCCCTGCTCTTCCCCCTACCCCTGACTCCAAAGTGAATTCCTCAGCAAAGCCTCATTTAAGAGATGCGATAGACTCTGCATTTTGAACTGGCTCCCAGAGCTTGCTTGAGATTTCTTTACCACTTCTCAGTCCCTGTTGGCCAGCCAGCTCACCAGCTGGTCATTCTGAGGGCCCGACCTGTGCCTTCCAGTGCAAGTGCCCTGCCACCGACCGGCGCCTGCCAGTCGCCTGGGGCCTGCTGAGAACTTTCTGGGCATCGAGGACGATGGTAGTGGACAGGGTTGTATCTGCAAGAGCAGTGACCCACAACTAGGGGTCGAGCAACCTGCCAAATTACAAGCAGTTGGGCTAGGTAAAGTTCCGTGCTTGTTGTCTTTCCTGAAACTTCTAGTGCAAAGAAGGCTTAACTTCCATAAAAATGTAATTTTTATTTTTTTTCAATTTGGGTCCTGGTTTTTCCTTGTTTATTTGAAAAGCCTACAATCTCGAAGCTTGTCTAGGAGAATGAGGATCATAGCATTACAGCACATCAGACCTGCAGGGAAGTTAAACCAGTTCCTTCAATTTGGCAATGAGGATGACGATGCCCATTGAAACGGAGAGGCTTGGCCACAGTCCAAAAGCTAGTTAGTAACATCCACAGCTGAGAGTCTGGTCTCCTGACTCTCCATCAGTGTTTAAACCTTAAGTTTGTGTAGTTTTAGCATATAAGTATCCAGCTGTACGTGTTGATATTTATTCCAGTTAGAATAAAATTACACATAATAGGTCACATTTATTGAACAGTTACTATGTGTCAGACAGTGTTCTAAGTACATTATGTATGTATTATCATTTACCCCTATGGAAACCCTATTAGGTGAGTATTATTATTTTTCCCAATTTACAGTTGAAGTACCTGAGGCTCAGAGAAGTTTAATAACTTGCCCTTAGCATGTAGGGAAGTCCTATTAGACTGACTTTCTTGGAATGCCGGACTGTGTTTCCGTCAGCAAATGCGTACTGAGCCCCTGGAGTGGATGGAGCTCTTGCCTTTGCCGTGGACACAAAGCTGTGTGAGTAAATCGGTCTCAGCAGTGCACAGCGATGCTGCCGCAGAGGCCTGAGCACAGAGAGAGGGTGCTTGTGCACAGATGAATGGGAGGACCCAGTGTGGCAGGAAAATCAAGAGAATGAGCAGTTCAGAGGTTGAGAAGGCAGGAGCATGATCCTTGTGGGGCAGATGTTGGGCGCTGAGGCGTGTTGGCAACAGTGTCTAAACAGCCTGTATGTAAGCTGGGGGTTTGCATTCCATTCAGCGAACAGAGCGGAGCCAACAGGAATTTTAAGGAGCAAGTAGGTGGCGAGATCAGATTACAGGGGCTGTGTGCTGGCTGGACTCTAGCAGCCTGGCAGACAGGTGACAAGAAAACCAGTCGGGAGGCTGTTGCAGTGATCCGGCAGGGCCCACACTGATTCAGCTGCTGAGGGGCACAGGCTGCCAGCACACCTTTGCGCACACTGCTCCCCGGGCTTGGAGTATCTCTGACTCAGTCTTCCCAGAATCGGCAGGCCCGTCTTTCGAGACTGCACTCGGGTGTTCCGTGTGGGGACTTCCCTCCGTCCCTGCCTTGAACAGACTTGAGCTCTCCATGCTGCAGATCCCCACGGCCACTGCACATTCCTCGTTGTCCCCTGGCACACGCGAAACTGCTGCGCGTCTCTGTGTGCGTTTATCCCCCCTCCAAACCTACCTCCTCGAAGGCAGGACCAGACCTTTGTCTCCTCAAATACTTGGCCCCAGGCCTGACACCGCGCCAGCTCGCGATAAATGTACGGTGGACGAACAAACTTTCTAAACAAAGGCAGTGACTATAGACATCAGAGAAGAGTACAAATTTGGGAGGTGGTTTTAAAAGTTATATCAAGGGTTGGCAAACTATGGCCCGCGGGCCAAGTCCAACCTGCTTTATTTATTGCTTTTGTAAATAAAGTTTTTACTGGAATTCAGTGTGCCCATTTGTTTACGCGCTGCCTCTGGCTGCCGTCACTCTGCAAGGGCAGAGCTGAGTGGTTGTGACAAGACCACATGGCCTGTAAATCCAAACATATTTACTCTCTGGCCCTTTACTGAGGTCGGCCAACCTCCGAGTGACGTGAATGAGATTCATGAATGGAGGTGGAGAGGGACCGCAAGAGCTAAGGCGTTCCCTTTCTCCTGTCTCTCCACCACGCCCCATCCGGAGCTTTGCTCCCAGGGATGGCAGTGACTCACAGCCTGCGGGTCCCGAGAGAGAGATGCGTGTGTGTGTGGTGCACGAGGAAAAGGCGGGCTGAGAAATGCTAGCATGGAAAAGAGGCCCCAGTGAGAAAGGACGCCGGGCTGTGACAGGGCAGGGTTGATCTGAGCCCCGCTTTGCCCTGCTGACGCCTCCCCTGCCGTTCCCTCTCCCAGTCATCCAGTTTGGTTTCGTCACCCTCTTCGTGGCCTCCTTCCCGCTGGCGCCTGTGTTTGCCCTCCTCAACAATGTCATTGAAGTGCGGCTTGATGCAAAGAAGTTTGTCACGGAGCTACGGCGGCCCGATGCTGTGAGAACCAAAGACATTGGTATGTCCCCAACTCGGAGGCCACAGCAGGCCCCCTCCCTCCCACCATTCTGTCCCCTCCAGCCACTGTCACACAATGTCAGGAAAGCCCTTGCCTCTTCACCCCTTTGGGTTCCTCACCATCACATCCTTAGTGTGGGGAGGTCTCCGGAGCCACGTTACCCACTCCCACTGTGCCCGAGCTTCCAGACAGGGAGCACCTCAGCCTTTCCAGACAAGCCCGTTTCTGAGAAGCCCAGCCAGCCTCCCCGGGGGACTTGCCTGCAAAACGTCCCCTTGAGCTGCAGCATCCCATCCCTGGGCCAAGAGCGGGAGTGACTCAGACACCCTTTTATCTGTCTCACAGGAATCTGGTTTGACATTCTGTCTGGAATCGGCAAGTTCTCTGTTATCAGCAACGTAAGTGCTTAATTCCTGACACCCTGGCTCTGTAGGAAGTGCTTCCTGACACCCCGGCTCTGTAGGAAGTGCTTCCTGACACCCCGGCTCTGTAGGAAGTGCTTCCTGACAGCCGGCTCTGTAGGAAGTGCTTCCTGACACCCCGGCTCTGTAGGAAGTGCTTCCTGACACCCCGGCTCTGTAGGAAGTGCTTCCTGACACCCCGGCTCTGTAGGAAGTGCTTCCTGACACCCCGGCTCTGTAGGAAG